>JADBJO010014877.1:0-45901 GCA_016801955.1 Conus betulinus
AGAAGGGTTACAAAATCGGACAAGTTAGTCGGTGAGGATGACAATAGTGGAGCGCCATTCAGTCTCACAGGGCTGTAGATAACGCTCTTAGAATTCACGCCATCAACCACACTCGAAGAGTTAGGCACTTGGCAATTGTGGTCAGGATATTTAGGCAACTGTTGGAGACTCCTCCATGAAGTGAATGAAACTATTCTGTGAAATTTCTACCTTCCCATTTTGGCAAACTCCTACAAATGAATTCCTCTGATAGGACTTGAAAGTATTGCCTCTCGCTTTGAGATGTGAACCAATGCGCAATGCACGCTAGCTGATTTTGATGCACACATCGTCTACCTTGATGCACACATCGTCTACCTGAAACCAGTCTGCATAGCCAGACCCCAGGGGCTATCAACTTTTAAAACTATTGTGACCCGTTTTGCAGTGCATGTTCAGTCTCTGTGCTTTTTCTGAATCATTTTTTACTTTACTGTTCAGTGTATGATAAACGCCAATCTGTTTCTGATATGAAACTGTTCCTCAGACAACTAAAAATTCTTGGTGGTGTTAGAGGCACCATCCATTCTACATAAATACTGTTAATGGGTTACATTTTTGTTTAACTATGATATATGATAATCCCCAATGTGTTTTTGATATTGATTTCTACTCCTCAGACAGACAACAAAAACCTTGGCAGTGCAGAAGGCACCATCCTTTGCACATTTCACAATAACATTGACTCAAGAGATTGAAAAAAAAAAAAAAAACTGACAAAAAAACAGAGCCACAAAGAATGAACCCCCCAGTACAATTTCATGCACGTAAAAAACAAGAGAAAACTATCTTACTGGCAACGACTGCATATTGGGCAGTTTGTACCATTTACAGTGTTTGCTAGTCACAAGAAAAAAACACACCCAGAAGTGCTGATGAGGCCCAGAGTTTAACCACAACACACAGTTGACAAAAGAGAGGGAAAAAATGGTTGAAAGGTGGCAGGTGACTGTTCCACAAAGGCTTGAGAAGGGAACAGAGGTCTGACGACGAAGAAAAATAAAATTATTTATAAGCATAGAATATCAGGAGTACCCTTTATCACTGAGAGGCCCCACAACGCCCAACACCATTGTTCCTTACTCCAGTGTGACCGAGTTGTGGGAATTGATTTCCCAGAGATGCGACTTTTAAAAGTTTTTTTTGTACATTGTTCACTGTAGGTTCACTGCATAAAAAATCCAGATATCACACTGTGCCGATTTTAAAAAAAAGAGGAAAATAAAAAGAAAGAAAGAAAAGGACAAAACCTGTACAGGTTTTACACACAAAAGTGGGGGGAAAATACAGGCCACATAAAATTGTGGTAGGCAAATATACCCAGTTATGCAGTTAAATTCAAATCTTGCATACACCAGGTCTGCACAACACAGAGCCATGAAGTATATTAAAAAATGCACAACTAAAGTTGTAATCTGACAGCCATCAGGTGTGTCTCCTAAACACAGGAATTGATACAAATGATACTTGATTAAAAAACAAAACAACAAAAACACAATATAAGGACATGCATTTACATGTACACTCTTGTACCAAATCTTTCTCAAAACTCGTATATATATATATTTTTTTTTCTTAATCTTTTTTTTTTTCTATTGTAGAATAAAGCCCTGAAAAAAAAAATCAAGAGAATGTTGTGAAAAAAGCATGTTAATATGGACAGCATTCATCAGTTGAATCACTACAAATAAAAACTCTTTCAGTTAACAACCAAACTGCCCCCTTTTCAGCCTACCCTATCCAAAATCACCTTTTTTTTTTTTTTCCACGTTGCAGAGCATCAAACTGGGTAAGGGAGGAATGGTTCAGTTTTTCAACCAGTAAATTTTAGATATGCTACCACTGAGAAACTTCACATTAGGTGGTAATCTCTTGAATCTTTTAATTACGAATATATTTTTTTTCTATGCATGAAATTACAGACAGGACGCCATTACCTAACACAAGGACATTAAGTGGTAAAAGTAAGAATGAGGACGGATTTCTTGAACATGAAAAAAAAAAATGACGAGAACAGATTTCTTGAACATGGAAAAAAAAAAAGGTGGCGAGGACGGAATTCTTGAACACTGAAAAAAAAAAAAAAAAAAGAAAAAAATGACAAAACATTGTGCATTCAATCATTCAACAGTGATTTACAATACACTAAAGAGACATTGTCAATGATTTAGGTATTGCACTGCACACATATATGATTTCAATTCTGTTACCAGAAGATGAGCATCATACATGAGTTAAAATTTTGAATGAAATACTGTGCACACAGCTGACTTTATCAAGACGTTAATGGTAAATGGTTCAAAATTCAGACATTTCACTTACGAATGCTGTACACACTCCTGACTTGCAACGTTGAGACAGAGAGAGAGAGGATGAGAGAGCGAGGAAAGATAATGCATAAATTCAGACACAATGTTTGGGGGGAAGAGGAGAAAGCTGTGTAACTTGCTCCTTGGAAATGAGTCCGCGCTTTAACCAACAAATAAGGGAAGGAAACAAACGAAACGGAAACTGTATTCAGTGGGACCTTAGCTAGGTGGATTTAGAGACAGAACGAAAAGAAAACACCTTTCATATGCTGACTTTTTTTCTTCTTAAATTGTAATATATATTAAAAAAAAAAAAAAATTGTCAGCCCTTGCAGTTTTGACCCTAGAGCTTACAAAAACGTTACATAATACGTCACTGTTGTCTGCCATTATAGGAAACCATCCACTGGACTTGTGTCTAACTAACAACAAAGAAAACGTGCTTAGAAGAGCAAAGACCTCTCTACCAGGTTGAATGGGGTCATGTGATCCACACTTTGAGTCGGTTCACCTGAACGAGAACATGGGCCGACTCTCTTTTCTTTAGAAGCTTCCGGCAACGTATTTATCCTGATCCTAAGCAAGTAATAGTTGGGGCGGTCTGAGAGTTGCTTCCCTTATTCCTCCCCCTCCCTGTTTTTCTTTCAAAATAGTTTTTAAAAGATTGTAACTCCATCTCAGAGGAAAGCTTCAAAATAGCCACGAAAATAGCTCTGAAAATAGCTCTTTCTACTGGCAACTGTAACTTTAGAGTGTTCTTTTTCAGCGCAAAATAACCTGGAGTTCGATCTGCATCCGCACTGAAATTCATTTGAGTTCGTCCAGTGGTCAAGTTCCGTCTTTCTACCAAATGTCGTTAAGGAAATGTGTTCAGTAGTATTTACATAATCAAATTTGCAATGATCTTGCGGGATGGATTTTTTTTTCCTTTTTTTTTTTTAAATCCGGATTTGCATTTATCACTGGGTCACACCATCTGAACAATGTTTGCTTCTTTCCAGTGGTCGTTGGCGTAATTTTGCTGAGAATTAACCAAATATACAAACCAACCAGTTGACGCAGGTGGAATCGCAACCACGTTGGTCAAGATGATAAATAAACCTGGAAGGAAGCTAATTTGCAAGAGCACAATATTACTCCCTAATATCATCTGATTACTATTTCTATGAACTGCATGGACGCAGCTTTTCTATTTCCACATATTGTAGACCCTTTTTAGGCGGCCTTCGTTGATTCACAATTAAGGTTACCATGGGGAAAAAGATTTGATGGCACAATCAGACATTAAAAACCAGACAAGACATTACCAAAGTTTGTCTTTTTTCCCCCCCCCCCCCCCCCCCCCCAAAAAAAAAAAAAAAAAAAAAATCGGTCTGGACATAAAAAACTGGTTCGATTTTTGTCCGTGCTCTGTGTAATTATGATGCTCTTCTTTACTTTGAGACGATTTACCGTGTGACAGCACAAATCATTCTCTTTTTTAACTACCTTAGCTAAGCAAAGCCAGCTGTTTTATTACGGTCTTTCAGAACTTACACACTGCAAGATATTTGATAAGAGTTCTACTTTGTCATGGATCACTTTCTCAAAAATGTTAAATCCCTGATTAAAGAAGAAAAAAAAAAGGAAGAAGATGCTAAATCCGTGATAACAGAAGAAGAAGAGGAGAGAGAGAGAGAGAGGGGTTGTTAACAACAGGTAATCGATATTAGCTTCATGCATTCATTTCGCTCTTGAAGCGTTCTGCTGACGTTTTTCGTTTTCTGATCCGGGCTTAAAGAAAAGCATTGTCGTAGAGCTCATTCATTAAGTCGTAAACTTCAATCGGAACAAATAGAGCGTTCTGAATGTTGTCAGCCGCACAAAAACTGCCCCTGAGGTATTGCAATCATTTTACGAGACAGAGAGAGAGAGACAGACAGACAGACATACAGACAGAGAAAGAGAGAATGAGCAGATATGACCAACCGAATACAAACACAGTTCAAAGAGAGTTGGGGGTGGGGGGGGGCGTGCATTGAAAAGACAGAAAACAATGAAGAAATGACCGAGCTTGTTCACATTGTTACAGGAGAGAGAGAGAAAAAAAGACTGGAACACACACACACACACGCACGCGCACACACACACACACACACACACACACACACACACACACACACACACGCACGCACGCACGCACGCACGCACAGAGAGAGAGAGAGCGAATGTTTTACTGAGGGTAAAATGGACGAACTACACACACACACACACACACACACACACACACACACACACACACACACGCACACACACATACACACACACGCGAGCGCGCGCGCGCGCGCACACACACACAGAAGGAGAGAGTGAGATTACGAGACATCACCAGTCCTCTCCATGGTGTGAGGAGAGACAGAGGAGCCTGAAACGACTCTTTCTACAGAGACCTGAAAATGCTTTGTTGTAAAAATGATCGCATGCGCAGATGTAATGCAATCTGCCAATCAATGCAATCTGCCAATCAATGCAATCTGCCAATCACGTCGTGCGAAGAAAATTGTCCAGCTCAGCCTGAAACTTGGGATTGAAGACCTTGTCCAGGGCCTCTTGATCAACCTCGGAGTCCTCGGCGCCGTCATCGTTACCTAAGAGACTGTTCAGATTCTTGTCCGCCAGTTTGTCCAAGGCCGCAATGGTGTTCGTATCCTCCTCCTCCTTCCCTTTTCTTTCGCGCCGATTTAGCTCGTGACTTGGATTTCTTGGGCTTAGGGGCAGCAGCAGCAGCAGCAGCAGCAGCAGCACTAGCCACTGGCGATGCTGCAGCTTCTATTGCAGGGGCTTCTGGAGTTTTTTTGATGGCTCGGGGGTTCCAGATCCTGTTTCGGATGCTTCTAGCGTGTCTGAAACTTGTTCTATGAAGCTTGTTTCTTTTTCAGACGATCTTGAAGAACTTCTGCCTGATTTGGTTTTGTCTTCACGTTTTTCGTCTGAAGTTTCTTTCTCATTTACGGATTCGCTGTGCTTCTTTTTGGACTTGTGCTTTTCCTTTCTCTTCACTTTTTTCCTTTTCAGATCGGTCTTCTCTGGATGACTCGCTTACAGCCATCCCGGTGACTGCGGCGACCTGGACCGTTTTTCTTCAATGCGTTCTTCACGTTCTTCGGACTTAGTCTTATGTTCGCTCCTCTTTTGACTTTTTTCCTTGTGTTCCTCAGACTTCTCTTTATGGACTTCTTCAGACTTTTCCTTGCGGACTTTTTCAGACTTCTCTTCATGGACTTCTTCAGACTTTTCCTTGCGGACTTTTTCAGACTTCTCTTCATGGACTTCATCAGACTTTTCCTTGCGGACTTTTTCAGACTTCTCTTCATGGACTTCTTCCCTTTCCACCTTTCGCCTGTCTGCGCGTTCCTGGCGCTTGTCTTCGTGGCTGTTGGCGTTGGAGGTGTGAGCGTGTGCTGCCGTGGCGACGGCTGCTGTGGTGACGACTGCTGACCGCTCCTCCGCTGAAAAAGCGCGTCTGTCTGTGACCTGGCAAAAAAAAAAAAAAAAGTTCCATACAGAACAGAGCTGGATCAATTCGTTGTTGGAGTCAGAGAGAGAGAGAGAGAGAGAGAGAGAGAGAGAGAGAGAGAGAGAGAGAGTGTTCTTTCGTGTGTGCATATGCGAATATTTGCATTCGTGTATGTACGCCTGAAATAGAGCTACGAAAAGAATGCTATTAATTCTGCTTCTAGACCGGTAATTGTGGAAGCTCAAATTTAGACTCGACTGTACGCTCGCTCGAACGCACACACAACACACAGAGTTAACGAGACTGTATATTTTCCTTATCGATAGAGACGGTTTGTACAGTGTTCTTTCAATAACAAGACCCCTAAGTCATACTAGATAAGGAAATTCTGTGTGCAGATTGTACTACATAATTCACATCAGTACTGACTCCATGCAAGGATGACTTGGCACCCAGCTCAAGATTAGTATAGAAAAAGAAACGAAAACCGCTAATTCTAAACGTAAAAAAAAAAAAAAAGGAAAGAAAGAAATGATGTAAAACTTCTAATTGGTATCACAGCTCCCATTAATTTCATACAAGGTATGAAGAACTGCCGCTGCCTAGTATTTGCCTTTTACCCTCACAGGAGGAGACAACTGAGGGTGCGAATCAAGCAGCCGACCATAGTAATATTTATACGTGCTGTTCGTTCGTCGTGTCGACAAAAACCAGGTCAGTCATCTTGGGGTTGAGGAGGGGGTGCGAGGGGGGGGGGGGGGGGGGGGGGGGGGGGGGGGGAGTAGGGGTGAGTTGATTTTGTGTGATGACGATGATAGAAGTGATTTGCGCAATGACTTTGTAGTGAGGAGGAGTTTCGCCATTCGTCGACCTCACTCTCTCGTCCAAAACCATCTGAGTCCAGCAGCAAGACAGGGTCAAGACGGCTGGAGACGGAGTCAGATACAGTGGATAACCATGATGTCTTTCGTGTCTCACCATGCTTTATGCCCTCCACAGTGCATTGCTGGGTGTCGCCTTTCTGCCCGTTGAATCAGCTTGTTTGTGATTTATTCGGCGCCGTCTGCCGACCCAATCTTCACATGCTTCGATAGACAAGCCCTGACTCACCGGGGGTTTGAGACCCGTCGGCTACCCTCACCTGGTTCTGCCAGCCTGCCAAAGCTGTTGCCCGGGGTATGGCTGTTGTCACATGTTAAGAACTATGGGGAGCCACACCTGAGAGGCGAGTAATGATGATGATGATAAATGATGAATTATGATGATCACGATAATGATGATGGTGACTGTATGACGATGAATAGTACGGTAACCACATCAACACTGTCATCGTTGTGTTTAGAAATCATTGTTGGTATTATGATGACGATGACAATGGTTGATGATAGCCGAAAAAACCAACCCACCCTTTCCTCCGAATCGTCCACGCGCAACTGGACGTCGCGTGCCGTTGTCAGTGCCTCGTAGTCGTGACCACACCCTGTCCGCGCTGCACGTGCAGGAGTGGGATGTGAACCAATCAGAAAACGCCACAATACTGTTCTTAATGCATGTTGTTATTGCTCCAACCAATCAAAAGCATTCAATTACATACTGGATAATCGGTAAATGACTTTTATCAGAATGAGTGAATATGAGTGTGTGTGTGTGTGTGTGTGTGTGTGTGTGTGTGTGTGTGTGTGTGTGTGTGTGTGTGTGTGTGTGAGAGAGAGAGAGAGAGAGAG
The DNA here is from genome assembly GCA_016801955.1 of Conus betulinus. NCBI lineage: Eukaryota > Metazoa > Mollusca > Gastropoda > Neogastropoda > Conidae > Conus > Conus betulinus. The sequence goes on from JADBJO010014877.1 coordinate 7,569, forward strand.
AGAGAGAGAGAGAGAGAGAGAGAGAGAGAGAGCGTGCTTGTGTGTGTGTGTGTGCGCGTTCATGCATGGTGCGTGTATGCTCGTAAAATGTGTGTGTGTGTGTGTGTGTGTGTGTGTGTGTGTGAATCCATTCCTTTGTTTTTACCTTAATCTAGTCAATGCCTGCTAGGGCACCGTTCTAGTTAGGCACACCCTGTAGCGTCCTCTCGATCTTGTACTCCCTGGTCAATACTGGATGCTGGGATTGAAAGAATATAGGACGAATAACTGTATGTAGTCAGTACCCAGACATTTTGTAGCTATGCTCCACCCTGATTAAGACTGGACTGTGTCTATATTCATCTATTTTGGATTAAATATGTCTGTGTATTAGGTGGCTAGTTTTTTTTTTTGGTTTTTTTTTTTTTTTGTCTTGGATGTATTGAAATACAAAATAGTAGTCATGAAAGTGATTCAGCTTAACTGATTAGACCAGTACTTTTGTGTTTGCAAGTACTGAAAATCTATGAGACACACAAACGTCTTGATCAAACAAGACAGTGACGGACCGCTACAACACATGATAACCTTTTCCCCATTCTTTCGAGTAGTGAAATCCTCTTCACACTTGGAGGAGACAGAAAAGTGAAAAATTTGACGTTGGCAACTTTTCTTTCTTTCCCCTCTAACGCTCCGTGGCCTGCCCTCTCATACTCCCGCATCCCCTCATTCCGACTCCCACGTACACAGCTCCATCCAGGACCGTTCTGTGGCAGCCCCTGCACTACAGTTCACTACAGTTCATTACAATTCACTACAGTTCATTACAGGTCACTACAGTTCACGAGTAACAGTCATAATCTGGCTGTCATATGGAGAACTTCTTCTTCTGCGTTCCAGAATCCTGACAAGTATTTCCAGACCAGTTTTGATGGATGAAGGCTGCTGTTGTCTTCGGACCCTCCAATGTGCCCCCAAAGCTTTGCCGCAAACGTGGCTCCGTACGTGTGGCCAGCGCTGTATCCGTGCACATGGCGACATTTCGTCAGGAGAGACACGCACTGTACTGCTACCAACTTACTGCGGTGGTTTTCAGTTGTAATCCCCAAATGCGCAAGACATATGCACCTAACAAGCCTTCCCCCCCACCCCACCCCTTCATTCGCCTGTACCAAAAACAAAACTAAAAAAAACAAAAAACAACAACAACAACAACAACAACAACAAAAAAAAAAAAAAACGCCTAATCGCGGAGCTCGTTTCAGTTATCGCATACACACCCCTACCCCCAATCCCCTCCTTCTCTCCTCCCATCAGCCTTCCTGTATCAGTCGGGATGAGGGTGATGAAGATGATGCTATGGATTACAAGGCAAGACTGCAATTATGCTTTTGTCTCACTACGTCGGAGCATTCACCTGGATAAGAGCTACGCACACCTGCAGCAACGATCGAGACGTTTGAGCAACGTACGCACTCAGACGCTTATCATTTAACTGGATGAATATCGATGGTGTGATTCTGCTCTTTCCCATTCGAACCGGTAGCACTGTCACTCGTCTTGAGTAGTAGCAGCCTAGGGGAAAAAAACAAGAACAAACAAACAAACAAAACTCCCGCTTATGAGAATGCCTGCGATAGGTCTTGCCCCCCCCCCCCCCCCCCTCCCCCCCGCCCTTAACTCAAAGAGTCCATGGTGGCTTGCTTGACCACTCTGGTGAGTGGTGACACTTACGTCTCATTTGCTTGCGGAAATGTGACCATTCCATCGTGTTAACTGCAAGAGCTGTGTGAACTAGGCTAATGGATGATGGAGCCAGGCGGAGGAAATGGGCGGGGTGGGAAGAGGTGGGGGGATTGGGGTTAATTACCGCCCTTTCGTGAGGTTTGTAATGAGGACATGTAATGGGAGAGAACTCGATACGCACCGCGAGCGACGCAGGAGCAGACGACATGCACAGCAGTTGACTGACGAGTGACAATCATGCATCGTCTTTGCAATTCTGCACAGAATGACGCAAAGCCAAAGGTGAAGCACATCTGTAGTCCTACAGTCCAGAGCATGGTACCAGCTCGTTAAAGAATCACTTAACGGTTATGTTCATTTGTCATAAAGAGCCAGTTTGTGTTTAATGTTCATTTGTCAAAGATAGTAGATCCTCGTAAGACATGTTATCCTTTTTTTTTTTTTTTTTTTTTGTTTTTTTTTTTAACCTCTCCTCGAAGGATACTCAATATCTTCAGAAGTAAACAAATTTATCCAAAAGAACGCAAAATCGTCAAATACTTTAAAAAGATAAACTACACCTTCTGTTTAGATTTTAGCCGACTCAGTGTCTGTGCAGTTACATTTTTTTGATTCTGCATCTTTCACAAGGATAGCCAGAATTCAACGCAACTATGAACGGTGCCAACATTTTATGAACGGTTATTGTAGAAAAGGAACGGACGAAAGTTTGCTTGCTCTGCACCATATAGATTTTTTTTTTTTCAGCTGGAAAAAAGTTGCATTTCCGAGTGTGTTTAATTTCATTATCGTTTATTTTTTCAGAATGCTTCAACATACAATGATACTACATCCATGTAGCCATCACAAACTGATGTGGCAATATGTATGATTTTCGTAATTGGCGGATCACGATTTTGAAGGTACATTTGGAAGACTAATGATTATGTTTTTTATTTTCTGCTTGTTTCAAGAAAGATGCCTTTTTACGGATTTTCCCTTTCTTTGTTCCGTTGGTCGTCTGCGCCAAACATCAGATCGCAGTGTGTCTCTGTTCTTCAAACGTTCACCAATGAACAAAAGGCATGACTTCACCTGTAATCCTCTGGCCGCTATGTAGGCCTTCACCCGCCTGGCCCAACAGACTCTCTGAGCTAACGAAAGACCTTGACCGCTCGTGCCGAAGCTTCGGCGTTTCCTCAAGCGTTCTCGGTAATTTCCGTGGTCTGCTCGAGGGCTCGTTCCGGCCTCATTCGATTGCAGATTGTCACTCGTGTCAGCTGATGTGATGTCGGGCACCGACTGGGACCGGAGCAAATAACGGAAGGCAGAGTAGCGATAGTTCGAGGCTACGATGCGTGGCACCTCAACATAGGCAGGCTGTAGCTGCTTTATTACAGGCGAAGGTGGGTCGGACAGAGTCGGGGGATCGTCGTCATCGTCCCCCTGATCCTGCGCACTGTCAGTCCATGCTTTCTTCGGGGACATACCCATTTCCCGCTGCGGCGGTGGCCCCTCCTCGCGCGCCCCTACCTTGCGGGTGTTGGGACGGTCCTCGAAGGTGGGCTGCGGGGAAGGGGGACCGGTTCTTCTCCTCGTCCAACTGGGTGAGGTCGGAGATGTCGACGCTGGCGAAGGACGTGTCGCTGCGGTCCAACGGTCGGACGGAGCCTCCTCTGCCGCTGGAGGGCCTCTGCGCGGGGCTGTGTCTGGAGACTCTGCCCTTGGCGGGGCTGGTGCGCTGCGACTCTGTTTGCTGTTTGGGTGAGTTTGCTCCGGTCTGCTCTTCGTCGTCTTCTTCGTCGGCCTGATAGGACATAGTTACCAGTACAGCGTAAAACAGCTATTTGACTGATATGATATAACCATGTAAAAACTATTTGACTGATATGATATAACCATGTAAAAACAAGTAAGTAATTAATAGTGGTTACAGCCCAGCCGACCTCAAGGGGGCCATATCAGGGCTGTCACCACGTTGAAGTCAACTCACAAGCCATTCATTCATTCACACAACCATTTAAAAGACACCTTCTAAACACACACCGGAAAATTTTGTTAAAAATAATCTTTCTACTGTAAAATCGCAGATGAGATGAGAAATGTTAAATCTCTATCAGAAATTCAAAGATCACATCTGGTGGGGACATCTCTGAACAAGATTCTTACGGAGTCTGCTGTAAAATGTTTATGTCTCACATCATGCTAGTCCCAACACTCTAAAAGAATATGTTTCACTGTGAGTGGTACATGACATAGAATGCACCACAAATATAACCACATAAGTAGAAATTCTTTACAGTAGCTGATAAGGTTTATTGCAACGGTAGACAGTGTAAACGATTGGAGAAAGTGTAAACAGTGAACAGGCGTAAAAGTGAACACTTTTACTGAAAGCTTAAAGTCACGTAGGCTAAGGGTCGTACAGAGGTGAAGTTTTGCAAGGTTAAGGGTTAAAGTCACATAGCCTAAGGGGCCGCAAAGAGAAGAGCTATTAGGAGTTCACCATGTCTCATGCACGGCATTATGGAAGGCGGAGCCCGACCCCTCCCTTCCTCCCGTTTTGACCTTTCCTGAACGGAATCAGGTATCTGTTTATTCCAGGGCGGACTGCGGGCGTTTTCAAGCCGAAAAAAATCAGCCCTACAAGCATTTCGAACTGGCGCCCATTAGCTCCACGGCCAAACACTGTTGTGTGACTGCGGGGTCTTTAACCAACAGGAACTGATAGAACACAGTTCAAAAGGCAGTCGTGTAACTAACAGGACACACTGCAAGATCTAACGAATAACTAATAGGACATAGGCGAAGATTGCAACTGATAGAACACAATACGAAAGCAACATCTACAGTATTACTGACAGGTTAAAATGTTTTTGGAAAAAAAAAATGTCAAAAGTTCCCACAGTCTACTGACCATAGGGACGGTGAAGTGTGGGAGTTTCACTGTGTTTGGGGCACGGCACGAAGGAAGGCGGAGCCTACCCACCTCCTTTCACCGCCTTTAACCTTCCTTGAACTGTAACAGATACCCATTTACGGCCGGATGGATACAGGGGGTTTTCAAGCCGCACAAACTCGACCCCACACGTGGTTCGAACTAACGACCGTCAGTTTCTGCAGGCAAACGTTATTAGCATTTGACTACGGGCCCCTCTTAGCTGATAGGACATACCGCCAAAGTCAGCTATGTATTTGACAGAAAGTAACACGAAGTTCGTTTAAAATGTTATAACAGTGCAACAGTCAAAGTAGTCACGTGGAGAGACATCATACGACGTCAACACAACGCCCATACCTCATAATAAAGCATTGAAAAAATAAACACACACAACAACGACAACAAATGATGAAACAGGTAAGATTGGAACAGTGCAACAATGATGGCATGATGAAACAAAGTGTGACAGTATGGGCTGCAGGACACGCTACGGCGAAAATCGAGCATAAACCATAAATCACATTGAACAGTAGCATACAGTGTAAAGATTAAGAACAGAAATGATAAATCATAAAGCACAATACAAAAGTGTGTGTGTGTGTGTGTGTGTGTGTGTGTGTGTGTGTGTGAGAGAGAGAGAGAGAGAGAGAGAGAGAGAGCGAGAGAGAGAGAGAGAAATCGTTCATTTGCATTGGGTTACAGGCTTATATACAACAAATGGTAATGGGACGGGAAGGAACGAGTGGTAGAGAGAGAGAGAGAGAGAGAGAGAGAGAGAGAGAGAGAGAGAGAGAGAGAGGGAGGGAGGGGGGGAGGGAGAGGGAGTCCATTAGCAAAAGTAGACCTGGTTTTCGTCCCGTCGGTAAGTTCCCATTGATATGTCGTGGTCGTTCTATCCCCTTCCCCCACCTCCCCTCCTAATCCGTGCCCCCCCCCCCCCCCCCCCCCCCCCCCCCCCCCCCCCCCCCAGCCGACAGAACCAACCAATCTTCATTTTGATTAACATGCCAGGCCAAGATCACCTCATTAGACCGAAGGCCACATAAGCTCACACATTGGAAATCATCATGCACACCAACTATATACGCTTAATATGTGCATCCTGCCTAAATGTGCGGTGTTAAAAGTTGTGGGTCACCCGGCATATACAGACAGCCCAACATCGATTTCTGTCGTAATTTCCCTCGGGTGGGCTGAACCCGGGTCACAAGGTTGTATAGGCTGTGTGTGAAATGTGTGTACAGGTCTTGAGAATCTGTGTGAAGTCCACAGTTCTCGTCTGACATTGTAAGTGTATGACAGAGAGAGAGAGACAGAGAGAGAGAGAGAGAGAGAGAGAGAGAAGAGCGCAGATCATGGGGAGGTAATGGGAGAGGAGGTGGAACGAGACGGGATGGGGGAGAGGCGGGGTGGGGTGGGGTGGGGGGGGGTGGGGTGGGGTGGAGGACTCGGGAAGGGAGTAATTCGTATTTGAACCATTCTTCAAGAAATGCAGTTGCACTGCAAATACACACGTCAAATCTACGGAACGGGGAGGGGGCGGGGTGTCTGCGGAGGTGTGTGGGAAGCGACGAATATGAATAAGAAAGAAAGAAAGACAGAAAGAAGGAAAGAAAGAAAGAAAATGTTAAAGGAAAAACTATCGACTGTTAAGTACGTCGATGAATGCACTTGTATAATTCATTTCTGGGTCACCTTTCCGACACGACCGGTGATCGATTTTTGCCGTTAGGACGGAGCCGGTCGGTTTCGCGCGGTTGTAATGGCTCCGTGTGTACACAAAGAATGGCGGGCCAACGTCGATGGCGCGACCTGTAAAGCAAACGTTTTTTGTGTACTGCTTTTGACCTTGCGCGCGCACGCACGTGAGAGCGCAAGCGCATGAGTGTTCCCATATTTTTACATAGTGTACCGACGCAAATTTGAAGCCGGACATTCTGCTACCGTCCTCATCCCTCCTATTGCCAATCCTTCCATTGTCCAGTGATGCGGACTTTGCAAAACGCACCTTTGCGAAGATGGTAGATTATAAAAATGATTTCTGACCACCGATCTTCTGTCAACAATACAAACTATCTTTGAGGAGGACAACATCCCCTTCTCCCAGTTCCTACGTCTCCGACGCCCGTGCAGTGGTGACCAGGACATTGAAGCAAAGGCACTGGGAATGGCATCCTTCCTCGGGACACGTGTTTATCCACGTATTATTGTGCAACAGGCTCTTGTTCGAGCAAGGTCTGTCTTCCGGTCAGAAGCCTTGACGTCCAAACCTGATGCAGACAACAAAGACCGTATTCCATTGACACTTATCTACCACCCTCATAATATTCCTGTCAAAAAACATCCTATTACGCCATTTCAAAATATATCACAATCTGATCCAAAGCTGAAATCGATCTTTCCCAAATCTCCCCTCATCGCCTACAAGAGAGACAAAAACCATCGCGACTACCTGGTACGAACAAAGTTCAGTAGAAACACCGACTCCTCAGCCGGAAACTACCCGTGCAATCAATCGGGGTGTAAAATCTGTTCCTTCATTACCAACATCCACAGCATCACTGGCCCAAAAGGAAAATTCAATGTCCAATCTCATTATCACATGCCAGTCCACCAACCAACTTTGTGTACGTACTGAGATGGGGAGACATATTGCACCCTCAACAAACGATTTGTGGAGCACCTCAGAGCCATCCAGCTGTTCCATCCAACACCAGTGAGGATTCATTTCAACGCTGATTGCCACAGCCAAACCCATATCTCCGTCGCTGATGTTTGGCAAAACCGCTCTTCAGTTCCAGAAAGAAAATTAATGGAGTCCAGGATCATCTCTCGCTTTGGCACCACAATCCCTAATGGATGGATTCAACTCCCACATCTGACTTTTTTAGTTTGAATTATTCCAGCTCTTTGCTCTCGCTTTCCTTCCCCAACTTCACCTCCATCCCTTTCTCTCTACACCCCCTCCCCCCCCCAATTTCCCCATCCCACCATATTTGCATTGACACCCTATGTATGTGCAGTATATAACATATGCATAAATGACATGTTGAGTAGAATATATACACCCCAAACACCATCTCCACCATCCAGGTATGTATACTCACAGGCACATGCATATGTGTGGACAATCCTTATGCACCTGTTTTCTTTTTTTGTGAGTTTCCATCCACCTCCCCCCCCCCATACCCACACACAATCCTCACTCCCGTGTTTTTTTCATTCCCTCATACACACCCTCAAGTGCTCCCTTCCAAGCATTAGACTTCTCCTCTACTATCTAATCTCTCCTTTTCTTTTTCTCTATCTCTGTTTCTGTTTACCTTTTCTTCTGTCTGCTCTCTCTTTTCCCTTTTCCCCATCTCTCTCTCTCTCACACACACACACACACACACACACACACACACACACACACACACACACTCACACACACACCACACGCACGCACGCACGCACGCACGCACGCACACACACACACATACACACACACACACACACACACACACACACTCACACACACACACACGCATACTTACACATACACGCAATCACGCACGCACACACACGCGCGCGCACACACACACACACACACACACACACACACACACACACACATTTAAACACGTATTCGTCCATTTACGTGTATGTATGTTTTTATACGTCATTGCGTATTCGTATTTATTTGTCATTTATGTCATCAGTCCTGAAGACGTTCCATGACCAAAACGTTGAAGATTCTTGTTCAATCTTCCGATATCCTCAAAGACAGTTTGTGTACCTTTGCAACAATTTGCCCCCGTTTGACACTATATATATATTATTCTTTTTTTTTGTTTGTTTGTTTTTTTACATCCATCCTATTGCTTCACTCACATTAACAAAAGTGAAGTTGTAAAATCACATAGAATAAAAATCAATTCAGAAAATGCCCAATTCTCTGAAATTAGAGATGGAAAATATACCTAATAAAAGGACCTTAAATAAACGGTACTTTTTTTTGCGGTAGCAGGCTGCGCCTTGTTTTTCCGTATGTTCGTGCTATCATTTTGATGCAAATCGAAACAACAAGCAGTTTACTCTTTGTAAATAAACAACCTTTCAATGACATCTCTCTAGACACGAACGAGTTTGTTTCAAGTGTTTTGCAATGACGTAAGTAGCTGATTGCTTTCAGTATCTGTTTATATGTCCCCTTTTTTTTTCAGTTGCACCAGAGAAAACAAAATGTTTATCTAATTATCATGGCACAGGACCAAATGCACGGACATATCAATGATTCTTTTCCTCGACGAACAAGAACTACTGCTTAGACTGAAATTCTTTGTTTGTGAAATGTATCATTCTTTTCAGTGGTGTGTGTGTGTGTGTGTGTGTGTGTGTGTGTGTGTGTGTGTGTGTGTGTGTGTGTGTGTGTATTTTGTTATTCGACACCAGACACCATTCTTGTTACCATGTTATGTTTGGAAGATGTTTTCGGATCGAATCTATCTATTCATCTATCTATCTATATATATATGTATGCGCGCGCGCCAACTGCCAACAGCCCCATGTTTTCTCACACTTAAAACTTATTTCCTTCGGGGAAGGATTTGAAGAATTTTTCAAAAAGCTGATCTGAATTGTTATAGGCTTATTCTTTCTTTCTTTTCCTTTTTTTATTTTTCAATTTAAAAAAAAAAATTCTCAGTGTAATGGTGGTCTGATGAAAAAACACACCCGGTAAAAATCAAGAAAATTACCGTTACTGTTAACGGTCTAATGATTGTCTTTGCGTTAAACTTTTGGACGATCTTTGTCGGGGAGAACGCTAGTTTATGACAGCGTTCTCCCCGGGTGAAAAGCAGTCCGCAGTTAACACACCGAAATCCATCGTGATGTTAACGTCACACACCACAACAAAGGCCTAGGACCTAGTACAATTTTGACGGTTTTGGATGCTTACACTGAACTGATCAGATATCTCTGTAAGTGTACTGAATGATGAGAGATAAGAAAGGAATCAAAGAGCACAACAATAGCAGATTCCACAGCAGCGCTTCAGCACGCACGGATTAGTCAGAACAACAAGAGGGAAATGGCAGAGGGCACAGTGAAACGGGTTCAACCGACCGTGTCAGTCTGAAGCGGGGATGGAAAAAGAAAATGCCGTTGATACGCGATCAAAGACGCTAACAAGATCAAAGCAGCCAAGCCAAGCTTCGTCTATGGGCAAGAACAGTTTCCCTCCTCGCAGAAGAAGCACAAGTAACTGGAAGGCAGACAGAATACTTCAAACTGGACAAACACGATCTGAAACTAGATAAACGAGCTTTGTGCATATTCAGTGGAGATAAGTCAGTACAAATGGATTATGTGTCAGCAGAAATACTGAAGAAAGCATGAAAGGCAAGTAGTTAGCAAACTCTGACAACTGTAAGACAGAGAACACGGGAAACAAAACAGTGGGTGGGGAAAAAAGACATAACACAACCTCAGCTCAAAAAAAGGAAACAGGCGACTTTGTCAACATTCGGCACAGGACTAGCTTTTTAACAAGCCTCTCCAGTAAAGAAGCGTTGAGCATCATGCTGAACAGACTCGACTTAAAGTACAGGTAAAGGGAATTCTTCCAGATGAACAGACAGCATTCGAGCCGGGAAAAAAAACACACCTGAGCAGACTCTACACCTCCAACAGCAAACAGAGAAGCGTTGTCTGAAGATGTAAAAAACTGGGAAAATGAAATTAAGAAAATATGAAAACTCTTCACTGGCTGCATAAGGCAGATATATTTGTATTGCCTGCTCCGAGGCCTTTCGTCCGCTGGGTCGGAAACTCATCAGGGAGACACGGCTGGCTGTATCTGCGCTCCTGGCGTCAAAAATAGAGACACACCACAGTCCATAATACCGTGGTGTTCTCACCACCAAGGGTGCAAAAAAGAATCCAATAGCACCCCAAAGCAGCCAGCGAAGAGTAGTAAAGGAAACCAAACGAAAGGGTGGGGAGGAAAAAAGTTGCTGAAAAAACTACAGATATTATGCAGATAGTATAAAATGTAGGGGGCAATCTTTGAGCCTACGCTTGAGGATCCACCCAAGGATGCAAGGGAGATCAGAAGACAAACACAAAGACAGACAGAAAGAAACAAACAAATACAAGTAACCTCGATTTAATCAAAACGAAATTGGAAATGAAATGAGGCAGGGAACAGTAAACAATAAACAGTAAACAAGTGGGGTAGTCTTTGCTCCCATAAGGAAACCTAACACAGAGTAACTTTATTCAAGACTGGCACAGCCTTTTAAACTTGAATAAAGTCAGACAAATACAAAGACGAACAATCTAATAGTGGGGGAAAAAACAAGCGCAGGCCAACAACTAAATTGTCTTCATAGTAATGACTTGGGCAAAACTTTGAACTTACGGAGGGGGGGGGGGGGGGGGGGGGGGGGGGGTCAGCAGGAGGTTGAAGATGTAAAAACTGGGAAAATGAAATTAAGAAAATATGAAAACTCTTCACTGGCTGCATAAGGGAACCATCGCAATCCCTTTTAAAGGCAGATATATTTGTATTGCCTGCTCCGAGGCCTTTCGTCCGCTGGGTCGGAAACTCATCAGGGAGACACGGCTGGCTGTATCTGCGCTCCTGGCGTCAAAAATAGAGACACACCACAGTCCATAATACCGTGGTGTTCTCACCACCAAGGGTGCAAAAAAAAAAGAATCCAATAGCACCCCCAAAGCAGCCAGCGAAGAGTAGTAAAGGAAACCAAACGAAAGGGTGGGGGAGGAAAAAAGTTGCTGAAAAAAACTACAGATATTATGCAGATAGTATAAAATGTAGGGGGCAATCTTTGAGCCTACGCTTGAGGATCCACCCAAGGATGCAAGGGAGATCAGAAGACAAACACAAAGACAGACAGACAGAAACAAATACAAGTAACCTCGATTTAATCAAAACGAAATTGGAAATGAAATGAGGCAGGGAACAGTAAAACAATAAACAGTAAAAGTGGGGTAGTCTTTGCTCCCATAAGGAAACCTAACACAGAGTAACTTTTATTCAAGACTGGCACAGCCTTTTAAACTTGAATAAAGTCAGACAAATACAAAGACGAACAATCTAATAGGGAAAAAAAAACAAGCGCAGGCCAACAACTAAATTGTCTTCATAGTAATGACTTGGCAAAACTTTGAACTTACGGAGGGGGGGGGGGGGGGGGGGGGGGGGGGGGGGTCAGCAGGAGGTTGAAGATGTAAAAACTGGAAAATGAAATTAAGAAAATATGAAAAAAACTCTTCACTGGCTGCCCAAGGGAACCATCGCAATCCCTTTTAAAGGCAGATATATTTGTATTGCCTGCTCCGAGGCCTTTCGTCCGCTGGGTCGGAAACTCATCAGGGAGACACGGCTGGCTGTATCTGCGCTCCTGGCGTCAAATAGAGACACACCACAGTCCATACCGTGGTGGTTCTCACCACCAAGGGTGCAAAAAAAAGAATCCAATAGCACCCCCAAAGCAGCCAGCGAAGAGTAGTAAAGGAACCAAACGAAAGGGTGGGGAGGAAAAAAGTTGCTGAAAAACTACAGATATTATGCAGATAGTATAAAATGTAGGGGGCAATCTTTGAGCCTACGCTTGAGGATCCACCCAAGGATGCAAGGGAGATCAGAAGACAAAACACAAAGACAGACAGAAACAAATACAAGTAACCTCGATTTAATCAAAACGAAATTGGAAATGAAATGAGGCAGGGAACAGTAAAACAATAAACAGTAAACAAGTGGGGTAGTAGTCTTTGCTCCCATAAGGAAACCTAACACAGAGTAACTTTTATCAAGACTGGCACAGCCTTTAAACTTGAATAAAGTCAGACAAATACAAAGACGAACAATCTAATATAGGGGGGAAAAACAAGCGCAGGCCAACAACTAAATTGTCTTCATAGTAATGACTTGGCAAAACTTTGAACTTACGGGGGGGGGGGGGGGGGGGGGGGGGGGGGGGGGGGGGGGTCAGCAGGAGGTTGAAGATGTAAAAACTGGGAAAATGAAATTAAGAAAAAAAAAATATGAAAACTCTTCACTGGCTGCCCAAGGGAACCATCGCAATCCCTTTTAAAGGCAGATATATTTGTATTGCCTGCTCCGAGGCCTTTCGTCCGCTGGGTCGGAAACTCATCAGGGAGACACACGGCTGGCTGTATCTGCGCTCCTGGCGTCAAATAGAGACACACCACAGTCCATAATACCGTGGTGTTCTCACCACCAAGGGTGCAAAAAAGAATCCAATAGCACCCCCAAAGCAGCCAGCGAAGAGTAGTAAAGGAAACCAAACGAAAGGGGGGGGGAAAAAAGTTGCTGAAAAAACTACAGATATTATGCAGATAGTATAAAATGTAGGGGGCAATCTTTGAGCCTACGCTTGAGGATCCACCCAAGGATGCAAGGGAGATCAGAAGACAAACACAAAGACAGACAGAAACAAATACAAGTAACCTCGATTTAATCAAAACGAAATTGGAAATGAAATGAGGCAGGGAACAGTAAACAATAAACAGTAAACAAGTGGGGTAGTCTTTGCTCCCATAAGGAAACCTAACACAGAGTAACTTTTATTCAAGACTGGCACAGCCTTTTAAACTTGAATAAAGTCAGACAAATACAAAGACGAACAATCTAATAGTGGGGGGAAAAACAAGCGCAGGCCAACAACTAAATTGTCTTCATAGTAATGACTTCTGCTGCCCAAGGGAACCATCGCAATCCCTTTAAAGGCAGATATATTTGTATTGCCTGCTCCGAGGCCTTTCGTCCGCTGGGTCGGGAAACTCATCAGGGGAGACACGGCTGGCTGTATCTGCGCTCCTGGCGTCAAATAGAGACACACCACAGTCCATAATACCGTGGTGTTCTCACCACCAAGGGTGCAAAAAAGAATCCAATAGCACCCCCAAAGCAGCCAGCGAAGAGTAGTAAAGGAAACCAAACGAAAGGGTGGGGAGGGAAAAAAGTTGCTGAAAAAAAACTACAGATATTATGCAGATAGTATAAAATGTAGGGGGCAATCTTTGAGCCTACGCTTGAGGATCCACCCAAGGATGCAAGGGAGATCAGAAGACAAACACAAAGACAGACAGAAAACAAATACAAGTAACCTCGATTTAATCAAAACGAAATTGGAAATGAAATGAGGCAGGGAACAGTAAACAATAAACAGTAAACAAGTGGGGTAGTCTTTGCTCCCATAAGGAAACCTAACACAGAGTAACTTTTATTCAAGACTGGCACAGCCTTTTAAACTTGAATAAAGTCAGACAAATACAAAGACGAACAATCTAATAGTGGGGGAAAAAACAAGCGCAGGCCAACAACTAAATTGTCTTCATAGTAATGACTTGGCAAAACTTTGAACTTAGGGGGGGGGGGGGGGGGGTCAGCAGGAGGTTGAAGATGTAAAAACTGGGAAAAGCCTATTGAGTGGTTTGCACCTTGTGCCTGTAGAGGTAGCAACTACTTGAGCATCATCAGTCCTGGCTGGTAGAGAAGTCCAGGCTGTTAGGATAATGGGTAGCTTTTGGGGAATGGAACATGAGTTGAATAGGAGGTTATGCATTAACCACTTGGTACCCAAGTCCTTGTTGGTGCTAACAGCTGTGGTGTGTGTGTGTGTATGTGTAGGTGACTAGTGATTCCATTGGTGGAACAAAAATAACTCAGGGATTTATTGGTACAAATCGTGTGATATGTGTGTGAGCCAGTGATTCCATTGGTTTGAACCAGTTAAACTCGGGTTCTCTCTTTTTGAGAATGGATATAAGGTGCCTGGAAAACCAGGAAGTGTGTGACTCACTTAAGGGAAAGTGAACTCGCCCGTCTTGCTGAGGGCTCAAGAAAATACAGCGTGAAGCAGAGGTTTGCTGTCGCCTCGTTGTCTCCTGGGTGGGGACATAAGACAGTGGAGGTTGCTGTAGCCTCGGAGCCGACGACGAGAAGAATTGTCTCCCGTGTGGGGACGGTCGACAGCAAGACGTGTTAGCCTGTTGGAGCCTAGACAGGGAGCTGCCAGACAACGGTGGGGGTGTTTGCAGCCAGAGAAGACCTGTGGGAGAGGCTGACAGGAGCCCTTTCCGTGGAGAGGGCGGAGTGCGGTGGAGTCCGGAAGACTCGGTGTGAGGGTGCGACTAAAGCTACGTTGCCAGTGTCCCCCAACTGGGATTTGGCCAATCAGGAGGACACAACAGTGTGGCAGCTTCAGCTCGTGGTCGCACATGTGATGAGAGAAACTGACGGTCAACCAAGGAATGCTGGCAAGTTATGGACGTTTATTTGTTCTTAAGTTTATAAATGTGCAAATGTAATAGTGAAATATTGTCTTTCCTGGTTAAGTAAGGATCACTGAAGAACAGGGGATGCGATTTATGAGATTGTCTGTATGGTGTTTACATTGTTGTATGATACAGATAATTGTGTTGTGTAGTGACGGGTGGGGGCTCGGAGTCAAGTTAAATAAAAGTTGATTATTTTCTGTGAAATGTTATTGGTTTCCCGTCACCTTTGTGCGGGCCCGATGTGAGTGAGTGACAGAGTGCATGTGCCTATGCGAGAGCGCATTTTGGTTGTGAAAGCGTAAATACTTCTGTCTATAACCCCCTGCATCCCTGCATATGATAATCATATTTCAATAACGAGGGGGAGCGTCGGAGACCCGTCACAAATTGGGGGCTCGTCCGGGATGAACATAAATGAGTCATAAGTGATTTTGATTTCTGGGTTTTGTTCAATTGCAAAAGGATTTGAAATTTGTCATAATTGTGGAAACCTAGATTTTTTTTTCTTACCGGGAAAGACGTAGTCATGTGTTGATTGTTGTTGATCTTTTTTCCATGACTGTGCCTTTTGTTGAAACTTGCTTGATTTGGTTACCGTTGAGGCTGATTGTGTGTAGCACAACTATTTGATCGCTTTATTTACGAGTGATCGTGTGGACGTGTGGATCTCGCTTGTTACTGTGGTTGTATTAGCTGGCTGATCGAGGGTTAGATAGCTTCAAAATGTCGACTGAAGAGGGTGCTGAGACAATGGGTCCGCTGAAAAAGATGGACCTCATAGAAGAAGGAAAAGCTTTAGGACTAAAGGGTCCGGAACTGAAGGCATATGTAGATGAGAACTGGCCCCGTGTAATCGAGGCTCAGAAAATACAAAGGGAAAAACGGGAAGAACAGAGAGAAAAGAGAGAAAAAGAGAGAGAGAAAGAGGAAAGAAAGAGAAGGGAAAAAAGAGAAGAGAGAAGAGAACGGGAAAAAGAGAGAGAGAGAAAGAGAGAAACGGAGAAAGAGAGAAAAAAGAGAAACGGGAAAAAAAGAGGAAAGAGAACGGGAAAAAGAGAGAGAGAGAAAGAGAGAGAGAAAGAGAAGAAAAAAAGAGAAGAGAGAACGGGAAAAAGAGGAGAGAGAGAAAGAGAAAGGAGAAGAGAGAAAGAGAGAACGAGAAAGAGAGAGGAAAGAGAACGGGAGAAAAGAGGAGAGAGAACGGGGAAAGAAGAGAGAGAGAAAGAGAACGGGAAAGAGAGGAAAGAGAAAGAAGGGAGATAAGGCAGTTTGAGTTAGAAAAATTAAAATTGGAAAAAAGAACGGGACGTGGACGCAAAACCCCCAAGCAAACTTTGCACCACATGTCAGTCCCTTGATCAATATGCCAAAGTTTGATGATAATCCGGACCATTTAGAGGATTTCATTTCGCAATTTGAAAGGATTGCCAAAGATCAGGGCTTACCCGAAGAACGGTGGGCCACAAATTTGTCCGCGCTGCTGACACCCAAAGCTAGGGATGCTTTTTTCTGCTTACCACCGGAAAAACAGATGGATTACGAGTCGGTGCGCGATGCTTTGTTTCAGAGGTACCAGGTAACCGCCGATAGATATAGGAAATTGTTCAGAGAAACTGTTCGTAAATCAGGTGAGACACACGTACAGTTCCTTTATCGGCTTAGGGCTCTCTTGACAAATGGATTAGGTTAGGAAACATCGAACAAACTTTTGAATCTTTGAGGGAGGAGGAGATCGTCAAGGAGCAAATTCTCTCCACTTGTCGGAAGGATCTCACAGTATTCTTGGGCAGAAAGAGAATTAGGAAGTTTAGAGGAGTTAGTGAAAGTTGCAGACAGATATGAATCTGCCCATGATCAGCATCGCCAAGGACTGTAGGCGGGGACAAGTACACTCAGTTGTTGCTGTGAATACAGTTCAGCAGGAAGAGAAAGTGCCGCTACCAACCACCAGGGCTGTGGTGAATGGGAAGTTAGTGTCATGTTTACTGGACACCGGGCTAACACTAGCAGCAATGGTAGACCCCAGTCTGGTGAACGATACAGACTACACAGGGGAGACCATCTGCGTGCGATACGCAGATGGAAGAATCAGTCAGCTCCCTTTGGCCTATATTAGGGTGGAGTCCGATTTTAAGGGACACCATTATCGCAGGAGTTCAAAGGGACCTTCCCTTCCCAACCTTACTGGGGTGTAGGTACATTCTGCCAAAGCCCAGCCAGTCGGTTGACCAAGTAGGGGAGGTAAATGTCGTGGAAACAAGGGCAACCACCAAAAAGCGGGAACCGCTAGACGCTGCGATTATCCCCACCAACTCTCATCCAGAGGAGATCCGCAAACTGCAGCAGGCTGACGACACCCTGACTGCCATCAGAAAGAGAGTGAATGATGGAACATCCTGCGAGAGGCCAAATGGGAAGAGCGCCTTCACGCAGCACAATGGCATAATTGTGCGTGAATTTAGGAGGGGTGGTGAAGTTATCTCCCAGGTAGTAGTGCCAAAGGAGAAACGGGAGGCAGTGCTCCAGATGGGACATGAGAGCCTAACAGGGGCCCATCTAGGGACAGCCAAGACCCTAGATAGGATCGTCAAAGAATTCCATTGGCCAGGGATCAATGGAGATGTCAAGAGGTATGTAAGGTCATGTGACACGTGCCAACGCTTGGGCCCCAAGAATACGAGACCCGCTCGCTTGAGACCCATGCCGCTCATTGACCAGCCATTCCGCCGGGTAGGAGTAGATATTGTAGGGCCAATTACGCCAGCATCCAATCAAGGAAATCGCTATATCATCACAGCGATTGATTTATGCAACACGCTATGCGGATGCGGTGCCGGTGAAGAATGTCCAGACGAAGACAGTAGCAGAAGCTCTCCTGACTGTCTGGACCAGAGTGGGCGTGCCGGAAAGAAATCTTGACGGATCAAGGCCGTCAGTTTATCAGCGGAGTCATGGCTGAAGTCAACCGACTCCTCTCGGTTGACCATCTGACGACGACTCCATACCATCCTCAAACTAATGGCTTGGTAGAGAGGTTCCACGCCACTCTGAAGACAATGCTGAGAAGTGTTGTGAAAACCACCCCAGGGACTGGGACCGTTATATCCCAGCCATTTTATTTGCATACAGGGAGGTACCCCAGGCCAGCTTAGGGTTCTCTCCATTCGAGCTGTTGTATGGGCGGACAGTACGGGGACCCATGGCAATACTCAGGCAGATCTGGACGGATGATAAGGTGGAAGACCAAGTCCAGACCCACATACCAGTATGTAACAGAAATGAGGGAAAGACTGGAGACCGCTAGCAAATTGGCGCAACAAAATCTGGCACAGGCGCAAGGGAAGCAAGCAGACTTCTATGATCGCCGTGCAAGGGAAAGAACATTTGAGCCAGGAGATGAAGTACTGCTCTTGCTGCCAGAGCAGCATAACAAATTGCAGTTGTCCTGGAAGGGGCCATTCATGATAGTGGAAGCGAAGGGGTGGGATGAATTACTCTATTCAGTTGCGTCCCAACTACATTAAAACTTACCATGTGAACATGCTTAAGAGGTATGTGAGGCGTGCGGAAGCCGCCAATTCCGTGGTAGCCACTCTTGTGAGGGAGGAAAGTGAACAGGACTGTGAACAGTCCGGGACAATCCCCAGTCCCCCTCTGACGGCAGCGGAAACGTTTGAGGACTGCATGTTAGATCCGCTGCTCAAAGGGGGGCAGCAGCAGGAAGTTCGCGATCTGCTCGCCGAATTTCCGGACACATTGACTGAACGACCGGGACTTACTCAGCTCGCAGAGTTCCAGGTCACACTGCTCGATGAGCAACCAGTGCGATCTAAACCCTATCCTCTTCCCCATGCCAGGCAGGAGGCCGTCAGGGAAGAGATCAGAGAAATGCTAGCGTTAGGGGTGATCGAACCAACGCAATCACCATACGCTTCACCGGTCGTACTGGTGCAGAAAGAAAGATGGATCAAACCGGTTCTGCGTAGACTATCGCAGGCTGAATTGCGTCACTGCTTTCCAAGCAGAAGCTATACCAGATCCGGAGGCCATCTTTGCCAAAATTGCCACTGCTAAGTATTTTTCGAAGGTGGACCTCACCAAGGGGTATTGGCAGATCCCTGTTAAACCAGCAGACAAGCCGAAGCTGGCGTTCATCACCCAGGACGGGACATACACCTGGCGGGTCATGCCGTTCGGAGTGAAGAATGCACCTAGCGTTTTTACGGCGATGATGAGGAGATTATTGGACCCACTGAGAGGGAAACCAGTGGACAATTTCATGGATGATCTCCTCATCGCAACAGAAACGTGGGAGGAGCATATGGCAGTCTGGAGGGCTGTCCTGGAAAGACTGACTGAAGCAGGACTGACCGCTCGTCCCTCCAAGTGTCACATAGGGTTCCGGACGCTTGACTACCTTGGACATCGTCTCAGCTGCGGCCAGCTGTCATTAGAGGATGCCAAGGTAAGTCAGCTTAAGGAAGCGGAGAGACCAACAACGAAGAAGGGGGTAAGAGCTTTCCTGGGACTGGCTGGTTATTACCGCCAGTTCGTGCCCCATTTCAGCACCATAGCAGGGTCGCTCACGGACCTGCTAAAGAAGAGTGCACCTAACAAGGTGGTGTGTGGACAGATGAATGTGAGGGGGCCTTCCAGTCCCTGAAAGACCATCATCTAACTTCAGGTTCTGTACTTAGGCTGCCAGACTTAACCAAAGACTTTGTGCTGAGGACAGACGCGAGTGATCGGGGACTCGGGGGCGTCATACTCCAAGCCCATGATGGAGTGTTACATCCCGTAGCATATGCGAGTCGGAAACTGAACTCACATCGGGCCCGCACAAAGGTGACGGGAAACCAATAACATTTCACAGAAAATAATCAACTTTTATTTAACTTGACTCCGAGCCCCCCACCCGTCACTACACAACACAATTATCTGTATCATACAACAATGTAAACACCATACAGACAATCTCATAAATCGCATCCCCTGTTTCTCAGTGATTCTTACTTAACCAGGAAAGACAATATTTCACTATTACATTTGCACATTTATAAACTTAAGAACAAATAAAACGTCCATAACTTGCCAGCATTCTTGGTTGACCGTCAGTTTCTCTCATCACACTGTGCGACCACGAGCTGAAGCTGCCACACTGTTGTGTCCTCCCGATTGGCCAAATCCCAGTTGGGGGACACTGGCAACGTAGCTTTAGTCGCACCCTCACACCGAGTCTTCCGGACTCCACCGCACTCCGCCCTCTCCACGGAAAGGGCTCCTGTCAGCCTCTCCCACAGGTCTTCTCTGGCTGCAAACACCCCACCGTTGTCTGGCAGCTCCCTGTCTAGGCTCCAACAGGCTAACACGTCTTGCTGTCGACCGTCCCCACACGGGAGACAATTCTTCTCGTCGTCGGCTCCGAGGCTACAGCAACCTCCACTGTCTTCGTCCCCACCCAGGAGACAACGAGGCGACAGCAAACCTCTGCTTCACGCTGTATTTTCTTGAGCCCTCAGCAAGACGGGCGAGTTCACTTTCCCTTAAGTGAGTCACACACTTCCTGGTTTTCCAGGCACCTTATATCCATTCTCAAAGAAAGAGAGAACCCGAGTTTAACTGGTTCAACCAATGGAATCACTGGCTCACACATATCACACGATTTGTACCAATAAATCCCTGAGTTATTTTGTTCCACCAATGGAATCACTAGTCACCTACACATACACACACACACCACAGCTGTTAGCACCAACAAGGACTTGGGTACCAAGTGGTTAATGCATAACCTCCTATTCAACTCATGTTCCATTCCCCAAAGCTACCCATTATACTAACAGCCTGGACTTCTCTACCAGCCAGGACTGATGCTTCAAGTAGTTGCTACCTCTACAGACAACAAGGTGCAAACCACTCAATAGGCGAAGCCTTCCATTCATGCCTCAGAACAAGAACGACTGAAGGGTCGCTGTACTCTGCCTGCAGGCTGGCGGTCGCCTACCCGTGACGGTCACCTGACACGATTGCCTTCTTTTAGCCCGCGGACAACCCAGTTAATAGCCAGTCTCATGGTGGACACACTTCTCTATCCAGGACCGGCAGGTCGGCAACTACTTGTCGTTATCCTCGGACATGTGAAAACACTTCCCAGTAACTCTCCCTCCTTCAGTAAACTACTCGGGGTATTCCCCCCCTGGTGATGCCTGAATTCGCACACTTGAAGAACCCAAGGAACTTGCTCTCAACAACAGCAAAACTACCCTTAATTTGCCTAAATGCTCGAGAACATTCGGCCGACTCATGACACCCCCGTACCTAAGAATGTTGTTCCAATCAACATTTCCTCCAGGACGAATGTTCTCAGATTGGATAAAACAAACTCAATTGCATGGGTCGATATAACAGTACTACCCCTATGCTTCAAGACATCACTTCCGTCAACATCTCTAACATGGATAATGTACCCAATTAAAACCAATAAATCAATCAGATAATCCAAAGATCACTCTTGGTCAGTCATAAGCGACTGTGCAAAACATTTCTCTAAACTGGCTCACATATAATACAGAACTCTCTCTATAGCGTTAGCTATCAGCATGTTCATACATATTAATTAATCATTCCATCCACTTCTAATAATAGCACAGCCATGATTAACCCAAGATTCAAATTCAAGGTGTGGCCACAATCCATAAAGACAAGATTCAAATTCAAGCGTGTGCCCCAACGTACGTAACATCAAAATCAAATTCAGGCGTGTGGCCACAATCTGCTCACACGGTCTCACACACAATATGCAAATCAAACATTTGTCCTGATTTCGCAACTTAAGGACATTTTCCCACTTTAACGAGCGGTGACAAAACAACATGAGCAAAAAAACATATATCAAAAAAATGAAAAATAACATGAATATAAGCTCAGCTGCACAATACAAATATATCTGCCTTTGAAAGGGATTGCGATGGTTCCCTTGGGCAGCCAGTGAAGAGTTTTCATATTTTCTTAATTTCATTTTCCCAGTTTTTACATCTTCAACCTCCTGCTGACCCCCCCCCTCCTAAGTTCAAAGTTTTGCCAAGTCATTACTATGAAGACAATTTAGTTTGTTGCCTGCGCTTGTTTTTCCCCCACTATTAGATTGTTCGTCTTTGTATTTGTCTGACTTTATTCAAGTTTAAAAGGCTGTGCCAGTCTTGAATAAAAGTTACTCTGTGTGTTAGGTTTCCTTATGGGAGCAAAGACTACCCCACTTGTTTACTGTTTATTGTTACTGTTCCCTGCCTCATTTCATTTCCAATTTCGTTTTGATTAAATCGAGGTTACTTGTATTTGTTTCTGTCTGTCTTTGTGTTTGTCTTCTGATCTCCCTTGCATCCTTGGGGTGAATCCTCAAGCGTAGGCTCAAAGATTGCCCCCTACATTTTATACTATCTGCATAATATCTGTAGTTTTTCAGCAACTTTTTTCCTCCCCACCCTTTCGTTTGGTTTCCTTTACTACTCTTCGCTGGCTGCTTTGGGGGTGCTATTGGATTCTTTTTTGCACCCTTGGTGGTGAGAACACACCACTGTATTATGGACTGTGGTGTGTCTCTATTTGACGCCAGGAGCACAGATACAGCCAGCCGTGTCTCCCTGATGAGTTTCCGACCCAGCGGACGAAAGGCCTCGGAGCAGGCAATACAAATATATCTGCCTTTGAAAGGGATTGCGATGGTTCCCTTGGGCAGCCAGTGAAGAGTTTTCATATTTTCTTAATTTCATTTTCCCCTCCTAAGTTCAAAGTTTTGCCAAGTCATTACTATGAAGACAATTTAGTTGTTGGCCTGCGCTTGTTTTTCCCCACTATTAGATTGTTCGTCTTTGTATTTGTCTGACTTTATTCAAGTTTAAAAGGCTGTGCCAGTCTTGAATAAAAGTTACTCTGTGTTAGGTTTCCTTATGGGAGCAAAGACTACCCCTTGTTTACTGTTTATTGTTTACTGTTCCCTGCCTCATTTCATTTCCAATTTCGTTTTGATTAAATCGAGGTTACTTGTATTTGTTTCTGTCTGTCTTTGTGTTTGTCTTCTGATCTCCCTTGCATCCTTGGGTGAATCCTCAAGCGTAGGCTCAAAGATTGCCCCCTACATTTTATACTATCTGCATAATATCTGTAGTTTTTCAGCAACTTTTTTCCTCCCCACCCTTTCGTTTGGTTTCCTTTACTACTCTTCGCTGGCTGCTTTGGGGGTGCTATTGGATTCTTTTTTGCACCCTTGGTGGTGAGAACACCACTGTATTATGGACTGTGGTGTGTCTCTATTTGACGCCAGGAGCACAGATACAGCCAGCCGTGTCTCCCTGATGAGAGTTTCCGACCCAGCGGACGAAAGGCCTCGGAGCAGGCAATACAAATATATCTGCCTTTGAAAGGGATTGCGATGGTTTCCCTTGGGCAGCCAGTGAAGAGTTTTCATATTTTCTTAATTTCATTTTCCCAGTTTTTACATCTTCAACCTCCTGCTGCCCCCCCCCTGCCCCCCCCCCCCCCCCTCCTAAGTTCAAAGTTTTGCCAAGTCATTACTATGAAGACAATTTAGTTGTTGGCCTGCGCTTGTTTTTCCCCCACTATTAGATTGTTCGTCTTTGTATTTGTCTGACTTTATTCAAGTTTAAAAGGCTGTGCCAGTCTTGAATAAAAGTTACTCTGTGTTAGGTTTCCTTATGGGAGCAAAGACTACCCCACTTGTTTACTGTTTATTGTTTACTGTTCCCTGCCTCATTTCATTTCCAATTTCGTTTTGATTAAATCGAGGTTACTTGTATTTGTTTCTGTCTGTCTTTGTGTTTGTCTTCTGATCTCCCTTGCATCCTTGGGTGAATCCTCAAGCGTAGGCTCAAAGATTGCCCCCTACATTTTATACTATCTGCATAATATCTGTAGTTTTTCAGCAACTTTTTTTTTCCTCCCCACCCTTTCGTTTGGTTTCCTTTACTACTCTTCGCTGGCTGCTTTGGGGGTGCTATTGGATTCTTTTTTGCACCCTTGGTGGTGAGAACACCACTGTATTATGGACTGTGGTGTGTCTCTATTTGACGCCAGGAGCACAGATACAGCCAGCCGTGTCTCCCTGATGAGTTTCCGACCCAGCGGACGAAAGGCCTCGAGCAGGCAATACAAATATATCTGCCTTTGAAAGGGATTGCGATGGTTCCCTTGGGCAGCCACAGTTTTTACATCTTCAACCTCCTGCTGACCCCCCCCCTCCTAAGTTCAAAAGTTTTGCCAAGTCATTACTATGAAGACAATTTAGTTGTTGGCCTGCGCTTGTTTTTCCCCCACTATTAGATTGTTCGTCTTTGTATTTGTCTGACTTTATTCAAGTTTAAAAGCTGTGCCAGTCTTGAATAAAAGTTACTCTGTGTTAGGTTTCCTTATGGGAGCAAAGACTACCCCACTTGTTTACTGTTTATTGTTTACTGTTCCCTGCCTCATTTCATTTCCAATTGCCATAAGAAGTTATTCAACAGTTTAAGTGTCAGTCGTGTGCTAGGGTCTGAAGGAAATGGCTCTTGTTTCATTTCTGTCTGTCCCGCTAGTGCCGTGGCCCAGACAGTGCGACCACAACTGACCACAGCTACCGGACCTTTCGACCATGCCTGGTGTGGTTGGAGACAGATCGCAAAGAAATGTAAGTTTGACAACAACCTGTCCAAATCATGATAGCAGTCCACGAAGATGCAAACGGCGCAACTACCCAGATTTACGAACGCAGAGACTTATGAACAACCACTGGAGTGCGCCAATGCTGGCCCAACTCTGCCTTTCTGTTCATATCAAGAAGGAGAACATAACGAAGGAAAGGCTTCCTCCAACATCTCCATATCCATTGGAAGACGATCTCTTCGCATCTTGCGATTTGCAGACGACATCGACCTACTGGAAGGCAGCGAAGAAAATACTAGGAATATGTGCTCAGACTGCAGAAAGTATCAAGTTCATGCGGAACGGAAGTTAGATCAGTGAAAAGCAAAGAAAAAAAAAGGCAAGCAAACAAACAAAAAACATTATTTTTTTCATTAGCCCCAGACAATATTCAGCAGCCATCATGCTGGACGGACAGACACTAGAAGAAGTAACCTTGAAGCATCTTGAGTCCTCTCCGAGCAAGGATGGCAGCACAACAAAACTCATGATTAGGTTCACCTTGGACATATTTGCACGAAAAAGATTGGATGGTTCTGGAAAAACTCCAAGGGAAAAAGACTCTAGTGATTATTCATCTTTCTTTATGGACGCAAGAGCAGGGCACTGACAGCAGAGTCTCTGCGAAAAACTCCAGGCATTTGAAAATGAATCGTTCAGACAGGTTCTCCACACCTCATACTGGCAAGGAACACAGGACCAATATTTGTGTCAAGCAGCAGCTCAACACACACCGTTTGGAAGACAAGAACTTCTCGACATACTCAAACACCGTAAATCAGACTGCGGACATGTATCTCGCCAAGACAGCTCTGTAGGGCGCAGAGGAATGCGGGCGTTCGACAGGCAGACCGATGAAGACCCGGAAACGACAACATCAACGACTGAGTGGTTACAGCCCCTCTACCTTGTTGCTCATGACGCAGGGTTGTGGAGATCCCCGCATATTCAAACATCTTTCAGGTCACTGGAACTCCGTGGCCTATCCCGTCATGCTACGACAACATTGAATCGATGATTGCAATTCTCTTTGATTGTCATGGCCCCTTATTTTCCTGTTCTTTCTGATGGGCACGAGAGTGAAGATGTTATGAATGTCTTGGGTTTAATTTACAGACATTAACAGAAAACTGCGAACTGCATCAGGCATTCACGCAAAGTGTTCTTTTTATGCAGTCACATGAAATTAACATGGCGTTCGTATTGAACTATATTATACAGCTTTATCTTGTGTCTCTTACAATTTTCTCGTATTAAGCAGATTTTTTTTTCTCCACGTAGGGATGATGTCCACCGGGAGATGAATCAATTCAGAGAGAGAGAGAGAGAGAGAGAGAGAGAGAGAGAGAGAGAGAGAGAGAGAGAGAGAGACAGACAGACAGACAGACAGAGAGAGACAGGAAATATTCGACTACATTGTGATTGTCTGTCAAGGGGAAAACATTGTTAGCAACAGAAATAACAGAATAGGCTGGTACAGCATCCAGCTTTCTTCTGAATGTGGCAGCTGAAGTGTATTACCAAACTATAGATCGACTTTTTGGAGAGAGAGAGAAAGAGAGAGAGAGAGAGAGAGAGAGAGAGAGAGGGGGGGGGGGGGGGGGGCAAGGGTAGAGGAGTGTAGACGGAGGAGGGTGATAGAACGATTGACGCACAACAGGACAAAAGGAAATGAAAACATCCGCGGCACACTCAAAGACCTAATCCTCTTTGCAGGCAAGAACTTTTGTGTGGAAAACCCTCTGAACTGGCCGACCTGGCCCAGGATATTTGGTCATCAAAGGACTGAAAATAAAATCGCCTGCATGGTCTGTTTATTGCTTTGTCCGTGATGCAGACCACTGGCAACCCGGACCCTTGGCATGGTAAGTGTTGACTCCCTCCCTTCCCCCATCTGCCTCCCTCCTTCTCTCTCTCTCTCTCTCTCCCCCCCCCCCCTCCCCCCCCCCCCCCCCTTCTCTCTCTCCCTCTCTTTCTCTCTCAGCCCTCATCCTTTTCTCTTCCAGGTTATTATCTTATGTTTGTTCTTTGGCCAGTGGCATTCAGACTGAAATTTCATTTTCAAGACAGGCTGTAAAATCTGAATATCTCGTCCTCTGTCTATCCATTTACCTTTCAAAAAAAAAAAAAAAAAAAATCCGAAAAAAGGAAACAAAACCGGCCAAACTGCACTACTCTCTCTCTCTCTCTCTCTCTCTCTCTCTCTCTCTCTCTCTCTCTCTCTCTCTCTCTCTCTCTCTCTATTCATCTACCTATCTAAAAGATTCGAAAAAGGACGCAAAGCAATTCGATCTGCACTCTATCTATCCATTTACCTATCTAAAAGATTCAAAAAGGGGAAACAAAACCAATCAATCTACACTCTACCTATCCATTTACCTATCTAAAAGATTCAAAAAGGGGAAACAAAACCAATCAATCTACACTCTATTTACCCATCTACGTATCTAAAAGATTCGGAAAAGGACACACAAACCAATCGATCTTCGCTCTATTTATCCATCTACCTATCTGAAAGATTCGAAAAAGGAAACATAAACAATCAAACTGCACTCTCTGTCTCTATCCACCCATCTGCCTATCTAGAGGATTCGATAAAAGGAAACAAAATCCATTAAACTGCACTTAATCTATCCATCTGCCCATCTAAAGGATTCGATAAAAGGAAACAAAATCCATTATTTAACTGCACTCTATCTATCCATCTGTCCATCTAAAGAATTCGATAAAAAGGAAACAAAATCCATCAAACTGCACTCTATCTATCCATCTGCCTATCTATTAGGATTCGATAAGGGGAAACAAAACCAATCAAACTGCACTTTCTGTCTGTCCATCCATCTACCTATCTAAAGATTAAAAAGGGGAAACAACGCCAACCAAACTGCACTCTATCCATCCATCTACCTATCTAAATGATTCAAAAAGGGGAAACAACGCCAACCGAACTGCACTCTATCCATCCATCTACCTATCTAAATGATTCAAAAAGGGGAAACAACGCCAACCAAACTGCACTCTATCCATCCATCTACCTATCTAAATGATTCAAAAAGGGGAAACAACGCCAACCAAACTGCACT
The DNA here is from genome assembly GCA_016801955.1 of Conus betulinus. Lineage (NCBI taxonomy): Eukaryota > Metazoa > Mollusca > Gastropoda > Neogastropoda > Conidae > Conus > Conus betulinus. The sequence goes on from JADBJO010014877.1 coordinate 35,301, forward strand.
CTATCCATCCGTCTGCCTATCTGAAAGATTCGAAAAGTGGAAACGAAATCCAGCCAACAGCAGAAAACAGACTGCGGGCAATGTTAACGATATAGCCTTCCCGATGTCCACAGTTCATACTGATCCCAAAGTTCCTCTGGTCGTCACTGATTTTGAAAAAAAAAAAAAAAAAAAAAAAGCAAAAAAAAAGCACCCAAACACAGTGGAATCGATGGCGGCCAAACTCATCAAATACACAAGGAAATGGCGTGGTTCTGCCGCCAAGCAAAAAAATGAAGCTGTCCCTCAAATCCATTGTCGAGGGGTACAACAAAGTGGAAGTGCAAAGATGCAACGATGCTTACGGACTGCGGAGATCAGGTTGTGAGATCAGCCTAGCCTAAGCTGAAGACCTGTAGAAAATGGAAACTTCGGGAGGCAGTGCATGTGGCCAAGGAAGCCTCCAGATTAGGACAATGACGGGACATACAAACTTACAGACCAGGACTGGGGCCAAGGGCAATGAAGAGGTGGTCAAAGGAAAAGGAGAAAGCAAACAATCACCAGCCCCTGCGTTGATCAAAAGTGAAAAGGTTGTCAGAAGGGAACGCTAAGAGAGGTTCATGGCAGGGGGAAGAGGGATAATTTGAACCACTAACTGTTAAATCTTGTAGCTCGGTAATTTGAGCCGAGAAAAATACAATAAATTGCATTTGAAAAGCAAGCGCCATGAACTTAACACTCCAAAGAAATAAACGCTGTAACAGTATCAGATCTTTTCATAATCACTTTTAAAAGAACATTTACCAAGGATCCAATTGAACCTGACGTGTACCTATGCAAAAGGATTTTACAAACGCTATAGCACAACAAAGCTGTACTTTTAAGTTTTTAGCGTGCAAGAAATATGACTAATTAATGTACATTAATTTCACACACCATTTACACACACCAGTAATGTACAACACTTATGGTAATTCTCGTAATATGCAGCATCGGAGAAACAACATGCGCTAGCCATACGTTGTGCATGTGTTAGCTTTTAACAAATATAAGCTGACACTTACTTTTTATGAACTCACTTTTGGCAGCTGACTGATTTGTAAGCGAGCAAGCCCGTGTGTGTGTGTGTGTGTGTGTGTGTGTGTGCGTGCATGCGCGCGCGTGCGTGCGTGTATGCGTGCGCGTGTGTGTGCGTGAGTGCGTGTGTGTGTATATATGCACGCGCGCGCGCGCGCGTGTGTGTTAAACATGTTATTAAGAAAATGGCATGATAAAGATCCAGATTTAACTTGAATTAGAACGTCCAGCCAGGACATGGATATCGATCGTCTGGCCTATCAGCAGCATGCTAGTCCAGATGTGGACGTGGACTGTCTGTTCTGTCAATATGTTATTCGAGAGTGTGGACACAGATAGTCTGGTCCCATCAACATGCTGTTCCAGATATGGATACGCGGAGAACATAACTTGCGGGACAAGTGAACTGCCGCCGCCCCTCTCCGCTCCGCCCCGCCCCGACCCCTCTCCTCCGCGGCTCGCCTCTTTTCCCCCCTCTTTCCCTCTCCCGGATTTAGTTCCCTCTCACCGGGCGTCGTCCGCGACTTCCGTTCTCATTCCTTTCTGCAGGACGGCTTTGGGTATCCGTAACTGCGGGGGTTGCGTGTTCGGGCGTGCGCGCGTGTATGGGGAGAGGGGGGGGGAGGGGGGGGGGAGGGTGGGGGAGAGATGTGCGGGATGGGGAGGGAACGAAGAAAAGGGAAATCAACAACGAAGAAAAGGGAAATCAAACAAAATTTGTGTTCATTTTTGTATCATTATACAGCTTTCTACTATGTACCATATTTGTTAACCACCTGCACATCTAACGCAACATCACAGCTCATGCCTATTGTCACGCCTCTGGACTTTCTTCATGCCATCCTTGTGGACCATTTCGTTTCGCTACAAGGCTGGCCTGATTGGGGAATAGCCAATTGGTGGGACGATTCGTAACATTTTGACTGTCAGTCTCTCTCTCTCTCTCTCTCTCTCTCTCTCTCTCTCTCTCTCTCTCTCTCTTCTTTTTTTTTTTTTTTTCTATATTGGAAAAACTGAAAGAAAAGATAACTAAAACACATAAGTTCTGTTGTTTGTTTGTTTTTTTTTTTTGCTTCATTTTTTATTGTTCTCTTTGTATAAGCAACAAATAATCAGTGAGAAAGTGCCAATACACCACACAATAGAACAATAACAATCCCAGACATTTTGCATCAAACATCAGAACACTAAAATCATCAAGACTATGTCCATTTTTAAGAGAACATACAGACTACGCATGGTGTGTAAGGGTCTGGTTGGAGAAAAAAATGTATAACTGAAAAAAGAAATTAAAAAAAAAAAATAAATAAATAAAATAAAATAAAAACAAACTAACAAACCAAAAAAAACATGCTGTTCCAGATATGGATACAGACTGTCTGTTCTGTCACCATGCCAGTCTATGACGATTGTCTGTTCGTCAACATGCTTTTTCAGGTGTGGACACAGATGATCTGTACGTCAATATGCTATTCCAGGATACTGACCATCTGGTCCGTCAAACCTAAAGACAAACACAGCACGTGTAGGTCCGTGTGGCAGTCAGAACTAGCAGAAGCAGACAACGCAGCAAGTTCTCTCTCTTTTTTTTTCTTAGAATATCAGTTGACCAGTTATTTCGTCGTCAGTGCCTCTTAGCACTGTATTACTCCGCTCTTCACCTCACTTCACTTCACTCTCCATTCAGTTCCCCTTTTATCTTACTCGATTTTCACCGTCCCAGTCCCTTCTGTTTGTCTCTCTCTCTCCTTTTTCCCCCTTCTCCTTTTTTCTTTTTTGCTCCGAGTCTCACCGATACCCTCTACCATTTTACGAAAGCCCCCCCCCCCCCCCCCCCCCCCCCCCCCCCCCCCCCCCCCCCCTTCAACCTCGCAGGGGGAAGAAGGTATGCTAGATGTATATCATGATCCGACACTTTTATCTCAATACCGTTTCCTTTGACAGACTATTATTGCCTACGTGTTTAAAAAAAAAAAGAAAATGTGTCGTCAGCGTGACGTAATACTAGACGTAAAAAATTAATATGTCGCCCTTCTCTGTGTATTCGTACAATATCGTGGATTTAAGCTTATAGGGCCTACTTAGTAACACATTTATCTAGATCTCCATTTCTGCTCGGTAGAAATGGCACCTAATGCGGTAACCTTGACTGAATGTAACCTAACGTTGTTACATGCGCGTGCATGTGTGTGTGTGTGTGTGTGTGTGTGTGTGTGTGTGTGTGTTGAACAACACGAAAGGAAAGTAACTTTTGCTTCTATGGTGAAACAAACCAGGCCTGAGTTCCTCAAACTTAGCAATTGCTGTTTGTGGAACCATTCATTTATCACACTTGTAGACACGACACACAGATGAAAAAAAGGACACTTCCAATCAAAAAATGCAGTTCAAGCTTGCCCATGTATCCTGAGCTCACACACACACACGCGCGCGCGCACGCTCACACACACACCCACACACAGCATCAACAGAAGAAATAACACACACAAATTAACATTTCATGAAGACTGGGCACCCCCCCCCCCCCCTTTTTTTTTTTTTTTTTTTTGACTATTGTCACAAAGATCGCATAAAAGAACGAAAACAGATAATGAATGGGCACTCTTCCATTTTCATTTTCCCCATTTTCATTTCGTTTTATTCTATTTTTCTTCTGCTGTTGTCTTTTTGATGTTCCTTTGAAAAAGAAAACCCTATGTGGTGAAAAATGTATAGTATACCATAAATGTATTGTAACCGCCAATTCATTGTCAGTGTTATATTTGAGCACAATATAAACCTAAAGCTTTTTGTTTTTCCTAATGACTGTTTCTTTGTTTATTGAATTAAAAGTTATTTAAACCAAAGGGCACCTGGCAGTGCACAGACCGCAAACACAGACTGGATCACCGATCCACTCTATTTGCAGATTCATACTGTGCACCCAAATTTCAAAGGTTTTTTTTTTTTTTTCCTGGAGTTAAAATCATTATGTCCCCTAATTTTTGTCAAAAATCAGTTCTGTAGTCCTGCGTCATCTCTGACGGAATCCTGATTTCCCCTGTGAAACAGATCCACACCAAATGGATTCGTCCTTGCGCTATAATCTGTCTTTCCACCAAGTTTCGTTAAAATCAGTACAAACCATCTTTGGGGATGCTCAGAAGATTAAAAGTAGAAAAAAGAACAAAGAATCAACGTTTTCGTCGTAGACCGTCTTCAGGACGAATGACATCAAATGAAAAACATAAATACGTGTAGGCAATGACGTATAAAAAATATACATAAAAGGACGAATATGTGTTAGGGTGTGTGTGTGTGAGTGTGTGTGTGTGTGTGTGTGTGATGGGGAAAAGGAAAAAGAGAGGCAGAGAGAGGGAAAAGGGAAACAGAAATAGAGATAAAGAAGGGAGAGAGTGGTAGAGGGGGGTCTTATGAGCATCCTCAAAAGATTGTTCGTTTTGTTGACACAGAAGATGAGCATTCTAAAATCATTTGTATTTTCATTAAAATCGGCTTAGTAGTTTCTGTGCAGCTCTAGACAAACAAACGAGGCAACAGACGCGGATTAAAGGAGAATCTCTTTGGTGGAGGTAAGAAGTAACCAAAAGTTTGAAGTGATGGGCCCAACATTGTTTCACCATAGAAGCAGAAGTTACGTTCCTTGTTTTCTATTTACTGCATATTCGCTCACTTAGAATTCTCTCCCTTTTCAAAAATGTATTTTCTTCATGCAACCAGAATTTTTTCTTCTGCTTTTGTTTGTTTAATTGTTCTCTTTTTCTCACTGATGCAGGATCGAATCTTCTTTTCCCTTCGTTGATGTTTTTAATCATTAGACTGGTTAACAACCTAAGAATAATCCAGAAGACTTACAGACTGAAAAGCTGGAGGATGAAAAAAAAAAAGTGGACGGACTGGTTCGATATTCAGTGAAGAATTATGTGTATGGGAGAGAAACATCAGAAACGTACAGCGTTAAATGTTTTAATGTTGAATATTGATTGGCAACGTTACACAGGCGAATCCTCCTGGTTTCAATGATAGAAATAAAATCAGGAAAGTCGAACGTGGAAACCGGAAAATCGTGTGTATAAACCACTTATTTTTCACACAGCAGCCACCTTTCATCAAACAACAAAACAAACAAACAAACAAACAAACAAACCAAGATTGCAGGAACATAGATTCGAAAACAAGCATAACACTTTAATGTTATCTACTTTAATTGTTACTTTTCTGGCAGAAACAAACGGTTGTAACACTTGGACAATAGATCACGTGCTGTCTGCCATAATACTCGCACTACATGCGATATAAATCAACGGAATCTTTACGCCATATACAAGTAGAATGGAAGTGCACTGGATTTGAATGGGGCTGTTAAGGAGTTTGGGTAGAAAAAAAGCATGGTTGAATGAAAAGGAGAGGTGGATGCTGACAAGCTATATCCACCCGCACGAGACAAGTACAGACTAAACTTGTATACAGTTTGCAGGTGCCTGCATACATAACTTACATGCAGATACTGATAAAATTGGCATGTACACAGTTACATAAGTTTTCTAACTGACATGTTGTCACAGGACTATTTGCAGATCCTGGAACACAGTCCTCACCCGCACACGTACACACTTCCAGTAGTAGGCTAGAACCCCCCCGCCCCACCCCCTCCCCTCCCCCGGGTTCGTAGTTCGAGTGTCGCCCGTGTGGTTGCTCACCCCCCCCCCCCCCCCCCCCCCCCTACAACCCCGACCCTCATTCTTCATTGTCCACTACCCTCTTCCTCTCTTCATCTTTTTCACTAGACCCTGTACACTGGTGGTCTGAGCGCAAAGTCTTTTGGGTCAAACAACAAGCTATGGTCCCTCGTGCAGGATGCATTCCGTGCTCTTAAAACAATCACGAAAGCGTCTATGAAACAAACACAAAGGGAAAATCTCATATATGCAGGCATATGTGCAGGCAAATAAAAAAAAAAATGGAGACAAAGAGATAAAGGCAAAAGAAAAACATGGTCGGTTCAGGCAGTTTCTTTGTGTAAATCCACCCTTTTAAACTCTCTTCCCTCCCCCTTCCACCGCATTTTTCACACACACACACACACACACACACACACACACACACACACACACACACACACACACACACATGGTCGCAAGCACGCACACGCAGTTGACAATAAAATAACGACCGCTCTCTCTCTCTCTCTCTCTCTCTCTCTCTCTCTCTCTCTCTCTCTCTCTCTCTCTCACACACACACACACACACACACACACACACACACGCACGACATAAAACCAGTCGACAACACAATAAGACCGATCTCTCTCTCTCTCTCTCTCTCTCTCTCTCTCTCTCTCTCTCTCTCTCTCACACACACACACACACACACACACACACACACACACACACATGCACGCACGCACACACACAACAACAACAACGACCGATCTCACCTCTTCCTCTCCCTTCAGCCTCCGGTAGGCCATGATTCGGTCGTAGAGCGTCATCCCGCCGTTGTCGTTCATCTTGCGGAGCGTGCGGTTCTTGAGGAATTTCTGCGCCGCCTGATAGTGGGTCTGCGAGCCGTACAACTGGTGGATCACCATACGCATGCGGTCCTCCTTCTCAATGTCCGACTGCGGCGCGCCGCTCGTTCCTGTGACGGGGGCAGATACGAAGAAACACAAACCCGTTAGACTCTGGGGTGGCTAGTAGTAGTAGATAATGACCACGTGACGGGTAGAAAAAAAATGCACGCGCACAGCGCGCAATGCACGCGCGGTTTTACCAAGGGCGACAACTCTTGATAGGCACCGAGTCTGGCGAACTCTCATGTCGAAGACAGGTATTACAGAGAGAATCAAGGGGGTTCAGACTATCGTTTGTTTTTCCCCCCCCCCCCCCCGAGTTGTTCTACAGCCAAGCCGACCACACCTTTTCAGACATACAGCATTTTTGTTGTTGTTTATTTGTTTGTATTTGAAAGAAATGGGCGTGACAGATTTTTTTTTAAACAAAATATTTGTAAAGTATCAACGTTTTTGAAAAAAAAAAAAATCGGAGTTCTGTATTTCTGCCAGGGAAATGCATAATCGTACTGTTCTGTTACGAAAAGGTGATTGAAACGGAGGCTGACATTTAGCGCTCCTTTTCATTCCCGATGAGCAAATTGATCAGCAGCAGTTTTTCATAGTTATCTTATTTTCATTTATTTACTTATTTCTTTATTAGGTTCCCTGAGCCTTGCGTTCTAGTTCACTCTCAACACAGACATTGCCAAGTATGCAGTGGCAGCAGTTATCATCATCGGATTTGGCGGGATTTGTCGCCCTTTATAGATTGTCGTCCTTTGTGAATTGTCGTCCTTTATTGATGAAAAAGAAACGACAACTCCACTGTCCCCTTGTGAGTTGACTTCAATGCGGCGACAGCCCTGATATGGCCCTTTGTGGTCGGCTGGGCTATAAGCAGCACGACCTTACCATTGTCACCGCTCCGCAAGCACAATTTACTAACGAAGTTTTTTTGTTTGCTTGCTTTTGTTTTTCTTTTTCAATGTTTCCTTTTAAAAAAATCCCAACTCGAAGTGAAATGCTTAGTATATTGTGAATGTATTTAATCGCCAATATATTGTAAAAATGTCTGTGTGAGCACGGTATAAGCCTAGGGCTTGTTGTTTGCTCATTCGTCCTGACAATTATTAAGGTATTCTGTTTACTTGTTTCTGAAATAAAAGTTATTTAAACCACGTTTTTTTTTTTTCTTTTTACAAATACAAAGATTTTACACCGGTTGGAGCTAAGTTCGGATTAGGGTTAGGATTCGGCGAGGGTCTGGGTCACACACATTCTGGAATTGGACAGTTGTCTGACTTTCTTCTCACAGTTCCCACCTGTAATGCGCGAACAAGCCGCCATTAGGAAACTCAGCTGAGAGACACTGCACTGCAGCCGACTCGGTCCAGCGGTGTTCAGTGGTGCCTGTTGTGATCCCACCCACACAGGGACTTAACAGAATAAGCACCCCACTGAAAACAGTCATTCTTTTCTGTCGCAAAGTCTACGTGAGTGAGCGCCCGCCGTTGAATCAGCCATCTTGCGCCGAATTTGATGAGAGATACGTAATTGCTCGTTCTTTATTTTCGTTGTCCTGGGTGTTGTTTATCATGCCTGAAGAAGACCTAAGAGGTCGAAACGCATCGTGTTTTGTCTTGTGATTCGTTTGTTCATGTTTGACGGATATAGTACTTAACCTGTTTAAGTAATCAGTACGTGAAGGAGACCCACACAACGGAGAGTGAAACTGTGAAAGCATCTTGTACGACGAAGGACCTCCTGGGACGATGCAGAGAGAACCGGTGGCCTGTCAGGGGAGTTAATTCATGGAAATATGTATAAAATTTCAATCCGAAAACATCGAATTAGTTCACATCGTTTTTTTTTTCTTTCTTTTTTTTTTTTTTTTTTAAACCCCAAATCATTCGCAAAGTAAGATTTTATGTTGATTGCAGAAGGACTTGTAGGCCTATGATTATGAGTATACATAAAATTGAAACGAATCAAAACATTTTTTTACCTGTTTATATATGGAACTCAAAATTACTACTACTACTACAACTACTACACACACACACACACACAACACACACACATACTATATATATATATATATATATATATATATATATAAAGTCCCCCGAGGAAGACCAAAGAGGTAGAAATATTGGGAAATCATCAACGTGGTTGTTGCTTGTGTCTTTGTTTGGATGTTCATATATATAATCAAATTGTACATCTATCTATCTATACATATCTCTCTCTCTGTCTCTGTCTGTCTGTCTGTCTGTCTGTCTCTCTCTCTCTCTCTCTCTCTCTCTCTCTATATATATATATATATATATATATATATTTCATTTGTGTGTTCCGTTCATCCTGTCAGATATCTCTTTTATATTCACAACTCAGTCGACCGCAGGGCTAGAGGTGGGGGTAGGGGTGGGGGTGGTCGGGTGATGTCATGGTTCCTGACCTGCCTTTCAGTTTAGGGTCAGGGGTCTGTGACGGGAAGCAGGCACGCACCGGAAAAGCCCACACTACTTCTCTCTCCCCTCCAGTTCAGAGAGAACGTTATTGTAACCCCCACCTGACTGTAAGAGAGAGACCTGTGTAACGTGTCAATGAACAACTGCCAAGCTTCGTCTCAAGACTGGCTTGTCATTCAGACTGACTTGTCATTCAGACTGGCTTGTCATTCAGACTGGCTTGTCATTCAGACTTGGCATTTGTCATTCAGACCGGCTTGTCATTCAGACCGGCTTGTCATTCAGACCGGCTTGTCATTCAGACCGGCTTGTCATTCAGACCGGCCTGTCATTCAGACCGGCCTGTCATTCAGACCGGCTTGTCATTCAGACCGGCCTGTCATTCAGACCGGCTTGTCATTCAGACCGCTTGTCATTCAGACCGGCTTGTCATTCAGACCGACTTGTCATTCAGACTGGCTTGCAAAGCTGAAGGAATCCACGTGTGTGTGTGTCTGTTCAGCTCGGTCCGCCAGGAGAGGAGTAGTCTGAGGAAGTTTATACTTCTCAACGCCCGAAATGGGAATTTTTTTTTAACAATGGCCTCCGTATGTGTGTGTGTGTGTGTGTGTGTGTGTGTGTGTGTGTGTGTGTGTGTGTGTGTGTGTGTGTGTGTGTGTGTGTGTGTGTGTGTGTGTGTGTGTGTGTGTGTGTGTGAGAGAGAGAGAGAGAGAGAGAGAGAGAGAGAGAGAGAGAGAGAGAGAGAGAGACTCTTCGCGCGCGCGCGCGCGCGTGTGTGTGTGTGTGTGTGTGTGTGTGTTGTGTGTGTGTGTGTGTGTGTGTGCGCGAGTGTGTGTGTGCGCACGCGCGCGCGCGTGTGTGTGTAATTTCTCGCTTTTAAGCTAAAAAAAAAATCTGAATCATTGAAAAAAGCGAGAAAGGATTGACGGTTGAATTTTCTTTTCATCGAAAACCAGCTTGAATTTCTCCCAACAAATCCTTCGTATCAACCCAGCTGGACAATACTTTCATTGATTACACAACTGTTCAAGCGTGTGTGTGTGTGTGTGTGTGTGTGTGTGTGTGTGTGTGTGTGTGTTGTGTGTGTGTGTGTGTGTATGTGTGTGTGTGAGAGAGAGAGAGAGAGAGAGAGAGAGAGAGAGATTCTGTGTGTGTGTGTGTTGTGTGTGTGTGTGTGTGTGTTGTGTGTGTGTGAGAGAGAGAGGAGAGAGAGAGAGGAGAGAGAGAGAGAGAGAGAGATTCTGTGTGTGTGTGTGTGTGTGTGTGTGTGTGTGTGTGTGTATGCTTCCAGTTGTATGGTAGCCTAGCCGACCACAAAGAAACCTTTGAGGGCGGTCACAATACGGTGGGGGGGGTGGGGGTGGGGGGGGGGTGGGGGGGGGGGGGTGGTGGGGGGGAAATCCTGTGTTGCAAAAGAACACACAGAGACAAACTGTCTACACTGTTTATGACAACTGATGACACGACAACCCCTAAGGGAGCGCCGGGGGCTCTTTTTGTTCAAATTGTCTCCTCT
>JADBJO010014878.1:0-15000 GCA_016801955.1 Conus betulinus
GAGAGAGAGATGAGATGAATTGTAGGATGTGTTGGTGTTTAGTTTTTTTATTTTCAAGGTGTAACGAACGCAGTGTTGTTGTGTATGGTCAAGAGAGAGAGATAGAGAAGAGAGAGAGAGAGAGAAGAGAGAGAGAGAGATGAGAGTGAATCATCCATCAATCAATCAGTGATTTTGCAGAAAGCGTCACGGCGCTCGTTCTCAATTTGAAGGACTCGGTGAGAGAGGGTGTTTCCATTAGGCCTAAGCCATCCAAGAACATACACATGTGAAGGTGGGCATACGCCCAGCACAACATGGCCATAATGAAATGCCACATCATGGACGACCAAAGCCCTACCTCAATCACTGTGGTACACCGACTGCGGAACCATGACTGGCAAAACATCACACCACACGTTTTGGCCACAAACCATCACCAAATTCTGGTTGTTTACCTTTTTCGTTGTTGCGTAAGAACTGTCTCACGTCTGTCTGCTCCACTTGAGGACTTGAAGTCTGTCCTGTTTCTCTTCTTTGGGACTGAATCTGTCCCTGTTCTGGTCCCATATCTGTCTGTGCAGATAACGTCAGAATGTGTTACTGGTAAACGTTGTCAGAAGGAGCACTCTGTGGTCCTGACCAAATGTCTTCGAGAAGTTCTCTCTGCACTGTTATCTCTGACTCTCATCGTGATCGTTTTCTATGTGCTAAGAGTCGTGTTCCTCTGTTTTCTGCTGTGCAGTAGTAAGCCGTATGGCCTGTGCTGTTCACATAATACTGCCACAACATTGTTTGCACGACAAACTGTCCTCAACACTTTGCTTGACTGAACACGCATATCCTAATTGCTTTCCCATGAAGGCAGTGCAAGTCAAGACATGTTGATGCAGTTCACACTAAGAGTTCATCATAGTCCTGAACAACAATTCTCCATGAGACGACGAGAAACAATCATGGAGGGCGTCGCTAATCGCTCGTGGCTAGCGTTTTGGCCACTCTAAGTCATAAACACCACTGTGTTAGAATGCGGAGAGTTGGCTGTGGCGTTTTCCTGGCTTGTGTACCTGATGTATAGTCCCTTACACAAGTCTCATACTATCATAGTACGTACTATCGCATCACGCCCCACGTCACAGATACTCTTCAATCTTTGCAGACTGTATGCATCACGAATGGTCCTTGCATTCAACATGCGATTGTCACCACACATTCGTAAACGCATTTTTTTTTCCGTTCCTTCTTCCGACACAATACCTATATTGGAAACGCGTAAGGTGAATGAGATGGGCGAATTATCTTCGCATTCCAACAGCCCCTTGAATATGACCACGAAGGTCTTCAACATTTCTTTTGGGAGATGGGTCCTAGGTCTCTGTCTTATCTGGGAACCAGGCTCAACCATTCTGCGCATGCGCGTACGAGGCACTTTGGGGGGGGGGGGGGGGGGGGGGAAAGTGTTTTCGTGAAATGTCTCCACTTTGGGGGGGGGGGGGGGGGAGGGACGGGGGGGGGGGGGCTTGGGGGGGGGGGGGGGGGGGGGGGTTTGGTTTGCTTTCGTGTTTAGTGAGGGGGGGGATAGTGAGTGCGACATTAGTTAAGTATATATCTTGATAATTAGGGGAGCAGTCGTTCAAACAATTGGGTGTTACATGTGTTTGTTCTTTCCGGCTCAATCTAGGTGTAGTCAGCTTAGAAATGAGTTGCTTGTCCTTGAATTTTTGTTTTTGTGTCAGTGCGCCATCTTTGTTTAGGGTGACATTGTCCTTACGAAAGAAGCCAAGGTATGTTTTGCTTATATTTTTCCTTGCAGCGCTTAGTGACGGCTATATTCGCCAGAAAACGTTTGTTGCCGATGACCTTCCTCCTGAATCCCGCCCCCTGACGTCGACAATGTTCTCTTTTTTCAAATGAAAAATGAAACCCGTCATACGATCATGCGCTTACTCTCCTCGCTACTATTTTTTTACCGAAAGCCCTTGAAGCGATCAAAGCGAAAGAAAGACTCACGTCGCCACATACATCGCTGTAGATTAGTCCTCTTATGTCTTGCTTGCCCTTCTACTGAGCTGTGCTTATTATCCTGAACCCAATCCAGGCCCTGACAGTAATGGAGTTTCAAACACTGGCGCACCACCAACTCCAAACCAATCAACACAACACGGCTACTGCAACAAGTACAATCAGTAGTCAAATCAGGACAATACCTACCCCCTTGTGGTGCATGCCAGGCCATTGTGGATTGGAATTGTAGTGGGGTCGCCTGTGATACTTGTAAGACCTGGTATCATGCTCATTGCCAGAACATAGGTGAAGCAACGTATGTCTGACTAGGAGTAAATGAAGATTTAGACTTCTCCTGGCACTGTGCTCCCAGTTTGAACCACTAATCATCCAGTTTCCACTGATCTCCCACATGAAGTATCGACTCAGTTTTGTCCTTGCGGCGTCTGTAGCATGATCGTCAGGTCAGAGGAAAGAGGAGTCACATGTCAAATTTGCGGGCTGAGATATCATGCTAGATGTCAGAGTTGTCTACTCTAAGACCTTTGCAGAACTCCATGACAGAGAGCAGAGCCTTTCCCAGGTAATGTGTCATATGCAAAACCCAAATAGGGCCAAACCATGTTCTGGCCACATCTTGGTGATGTCCCGGAAAGCAGCAGAATGCAAACCGATTTCCTTTGCAAAACCAGCCAATTTGAAGGAAGAGGACTGCATCCCTGTGTGTGTGTGCGTGTGTGTGTGTGTGTGTGTGTGTGTGTGTGTTGTGTGTGTGTGTGTGTGTGTGTGTGTGTGTGTGTGTGTGCTACCTAACGAAATCATCCAACCAATCTATCAAAGAGCTAGCCAACCAATTAAGCAATGAACAACCACCAACCAAGCCATTAACCACTCACCCGCCCCATCCACCCACACACACCTCGCTCACTCTCCTCAGGTATCGATCAACCACAAACCAACCAAGGTTTCAGCTCACGAACTAACTTACCTGCCTCGTCCATTTTCAGGTCGCAGCAGACCAGGGGACACGGGTGGGAAAGGCCAAAGAGCAGGAGAAGAAGAGAGGACAGAAGGGGCGACCAAGGACGCGGCCAGATCCTCTCTCTTTGCACTTAGTGGAGGTGGAGGGGGTGAACATCCCCCTCATCTTCCAGCATGGTCGCTCTTTGCAGGAGCATGTGCAGCTCCTCAAGAGTCTGGACTGCGCAAGGATGACGTCATCGTCATGGCGTACGTCAAGTCAGGTGAGACCGCACGTCACCGTTAGGATTGTTGCGCTACTGATGATTGATCAAAAGAACAACCACCCCCCCCCCTCCACCCCCACCACCCCCCACCCCCCAATAATTTCCCTTGTTTTGGGAAGTTTTTTTTCACTGATGAAATCACAAACAATCTTGCATATGACCTTCCCCTTAGTTGAAGTGACATGTCATGCCTTTGCACTCATCCATACCCTATCACTCCAGCGCGAGCTGGAAACACCCCAGATAGTCCCGTTCATTTCGTTTTCATCTGTCTGCTTGGAACCGCCAGGCATGGACGGTGATGGCCATGTAAAAGAACATGAGAGGAATCAACTTTCAGACTCAATAAACATTCTCAAAACTATCTAGATTGCGCCAGTCTATAAAATACACCACTCCTTAGCAAGGCCTCGGCGCATTAATTTGTGGTGTGTGTGTGTGTGTGTGTGGGTGTGTGTGTGCGTGTGTGTGTGTGCGTGTGTGTGTGTGTGTGTGGTGTGTGTGTGTGTGTGTGTGTTGTGTGTGTGTGTGCGTGCGTGTGTGTGTGTGTTGTGTGTGTGTGTGTGTGTGTTTGTTGTGCGTGTGTTGTGTGTGTGTGTGTGTTGTGTGTGTGTGTGTGTGTGTTGTGTGTGTAGGTGTGTGTGTGTGTGTGTGTGTTGTGTGTGTGTGTGTGTGTGTGTTTCTGTGAGTGTGTGTGTGTGTTGTTGTGTGTGTGTGTTGTGTGTGTGTGTGTGTGTGTGTGTGTGTGTGTGTATGTGTGTGTGTTGTGTGTGTGGTGGTGTGTGTGTGCGTGTTGTGTGTGTGTGTGTGTGTGTGGTGTGGCGTGGTGTGTGTGTGTGTGTGTGTGTGTGTGTGTGTGTGTGGTGTGTGCGTGCCGTGTGGTTGTGTGTGTGTGTGTTAGCGACGCTGTGGTCGATTGTCTGCGAATTTTGTTATCTTTTAGGGCTGTTGTGCTTTGTGTTTGGATTTGGAACTGTGCACGATGATTTATAAAGTGTTCAAGATGAAAAGTGTAAACCCAGCAAGTTTGTGTGCTTTAATGACTGTGATATCTTTTCTGTTGAATTTGTGTGACAGTGCAGTTTCGCATTTCCACATGGCGGACATGTAAACAATGCAGGTATGTTTTTATACCCGTGAAACACTTTTAAAATTCAGACACTTAGCAGACACCAGCGCTCACCCATTTTCATTTATTTCCACCAGACATTTTTTATCAGCAAGTTTCAAGAAACAATCAAGTAAAAGACAACCAGAAAAAGACAGCAAATCAAGCAAGCGGAAGAGAGGACAGAGAGGGGGGGGGTGAGAAACAGACTGATTAAGACTGAACGGTACGGTACTTACACCCCCCCCCGTCAATCGTTTTAGCCAACGTCCGATCGATCAGACCAGTTTCACAGAACAATAATTTTGATGAACTGCAAGCAAGCGTACGTCATTTTTAAACGAATTTAGAAATGGGGGGGGGGGGGGGGGGGGGGGCGAAGAAATGGGGGGGGTGGGGGGGGGGGGGGGGGGGGGGGGGGGGGGGGGGGGGGGTGGGGGGGGGGGGGGGGGGGGGGGGGGGGGGGGGGGGGGGGGGGGGGGGGGGGGGGGGGGGGGGGGGGGGGGGGGGGGGGGGGGGGGGGGGGGGGGGGGGGGGGGGACATGGGGGGGGGGGGGGGGGGGGGGGGGGGGGGGGGGGGGGGGGGGGGGGGGTGGGGGGGGGGGGGGGGGGGGGGGGGGGGGGGGGGGGGGGGGGGGGGGGGGGGGGGGGGGGGGGGGGGGGGGGGGGGGGGGGGGGGGGGGGGGGGGGGGGGGGGGGGGGGGGGGGGGGGGGGGTGGGGGGGGGGGGGGGGGGGGGGGTGGGGGGGGGGGGGGGGGGGGGGGGGGGGGGGGGGGGGGGGGGGGGGCTTGGAGGGGGGGGGGGGGGATGGGGGGGGGGGTTGGTGTACCACTGGGGGGAGAATGGACGAGGGGGGGGGGGGGGGCGTGACAGAGAAATGAAACAGGGGGAGGTGGGGGGGGGGGGGGATGGTCTTGAGCTAGAAAAGCAGTGGTGTAAACAACCAAGTGTGAGAACGTTAAGTGCGGCGGGGTTCTGTCAAAGGGTGTGTAACTAACCGCGTGACGTTCTGTTGAACTTTTATGCAGTGTCACTGCGAGGGCGACGCAGCAAATACTGCTCCCTATAGGAGAATGTATGCCGCGTTCCTCTTCGGCTCTTCTAGTTCTTCTGCTAGGGACCCCATCATGGCGACGTGAGGTCGACTACGCTGCCATATGGACGTGTGGCAAGGTGTCCGGGACGTGCGCGGCGGAACAAACCAGTTTTGGGGGGGTGGTACGGGAGTAACCGTACTGATTATGGGCATGGAGGCTCGGTGGGGGGGGAGGGAGGGAGATGTAGTAATTCGCAGGGAGGTGTGGTTGAGGGGGGGGCCTAGGGGTTATACTGCCGACTGGAGGATGGCACAAAAAGAAGGTCCGCCAACAAAAAAAAAAAAAGGGGGGGGGGAGGGGGGGGGGGAGAGAGATTAGAGTGAGAAATCTCGCACAATCGGTTTGTGTCAATTGACAAACCACACCGCGCCTGGGCAATCCTCTATCAGTGGGATATTCTTGGTCATCGCTTGTCAACGAGTAGAACGAGTCCACCCCACAGTGTGTCGGAAGTAACGAGCCGCTGGGGCTAGACGTATCTGCAGAACTACTGCTTGTTGACAGTTGGGGAATAGTGGGCTTCTGTAGTGAACGCTGCAGTGCTTTTATATGGCGTTATTCAGCACTAGGTCAGCGTGTCAACAAACAACAGTATTTAGTAGTAGTATATTAGTAGTACAAAAGTAGTAGTTAGTAGTAGTAGACGAATAGTAGGTAAGAGTATTAATGTAGTAGTAGTAGTCGTCGGGTCGAAAAATCGTCGGTCGTCGTAGTATTAGTAGTAGTAGTAGTAGTAGTAGTAGTAGAGTAGGGGCAGCAAAGCAGCAGCAGCAGGCAGCAACAGCATATAACACAGGCAGCAGTAGTGTGGTGTTGGTGGTGGTAGTAGGTAGTATAGTGAGTCGTCTCTCAATACGTCGTAGCAGAGTAAGCACAGCGAACAGCAGCAGTTGTAGTAGTAGCAATGTCGTTAAGTAGTCGTAGTGGTATAGTAGTAGAAGTATAGTAAGTGAGTAAGCAGCAGCAAACAACCTAACACTAACCAAGAGTAGATAGTAGAACAAGCAGCCTTGATGATAGGTATTATTATTATTATCAGGTAGTAGTAGTAGAGGTGCCCAGTCAGGGCACAGTAGCATCAAGGCAAAGGCATAGTCATCAACAAGAGTAGTAGCAGAACACCGCATCACGAGGTAGTATATATTATCAGTATTATTATGTAGTAGTCAGATAGTAGTCGTAGGCAGTAGCGCAGCAGGCAGCAGCCAGTAGGCAGCAGGCACAGCAAAACACAGGCAGCAGTATGTAGTAGTACAGCAGCTAGCAGCAGTAGGAGAGGTGATAGTAGTTAGTAGGATAGGTAGGGAGTAGTAGTAATAGAAACCATAACAGCACAAGAAAGCAGTGCAGAGGTATTATTATTATCATTAGTTAGTATAGTACGTCGTAGTAGTAGTAGTAGTAGTAGTAACACATGCAGAGGTATGATCGTTATCAGTAGTAGTAGTATTAGTCTAGTAGTAAGGAAGATAGTAGTATTTAGCTAGTAGATAGTCAGTACGGAGTTGTTTGTTGTTGTTGTTGTTGTTCGTGTTATTGTTGGCTGTTTGTAGGAGGAGGGCAAGGCTGATCAAACAAGCTAAGGGACAATGTGTGTTAACCACCAGCAAAGTGTGCGTAGCGCAAATCATTCAGCTGATCAGCAACAGCTGCAGGTCAGGTATACCATCATCAACATCGGTCATCTAGTTTCTTCAAGTACATCATCATCCCACCAGCAACAGCTGGCAGCAGGCAACCATGCCGGTCAACCCCGCGTCACCATCAGCAGCAGCTGCAACCAGGTGCAACCATCATCAAAATCAGCAACGCGCTGTCACACTAGCACGCATCATCCAACAAGATCAATGCAAACAGCTGCAGTGGCAGGTAAACATCAGCAACAAGATCAGCACAGCTGGCAGCAGGTAACATCAGGCAACATCAGCAATGGATGCAGCAGGTTAACAAACATCAGCGACATTCAGCAAACAGCTGCAAGCAGGTAAACCTCAGCAACAGCTGTCAGCAGGTAAACAATCAGCAACAAGATGCAGTCAATGGCTGCAGGCAGGTAACCAATCAGCCACATCAGTCAACAGCTGCAGCAGAGTAAACATCAGCAACAAGATTCAGCAACAGCTGCAGCAGCAACCCATCATACCAGCTCAGCAACAGCTGCAGCAGGCAACCATCATTCAACACATCAGCAACAGCTGCAGCAGGAACCATCAAACAAGATCAGCAACAGCTGCAGCAGGTAAACACAGCAACATCAGCAACAGCTGCAGCAGCTGCAGCAGGTAAACCATCATCAACATCAGCAACAGCTGCAGCAGGTAACCATCATCAACAAGATCAGCAACAGCTGCAGCAGGTAAACATCAGCAATCATCAGCAACAGCTGCAGCAGGTAATCATTATCACATCAGCAACAGCTGCAGCAGTAATCGTTATCAACAAGATCAGCATGGCCTGCAGCAGGTAACCATCATTAGCATGATCAAAGCACAACCAGCTGCAGCAGGTATTGTCAGTAGTAGTAGTGGCCCCCATAGCCATACCAGGCAACAGCAACAACAAAACATGGTGGTAGTAGTAGTAGTAGTAGCGCAGCAGCAAGCATCAGCAACAGTAGTAGTAGTAGTAGTAGTAGTCGTCGTCGTCGTCGTCGTCGTCGTCGTCGTCGTCGTCGTCGTCGTCGTA
Source organism: Conus betulinus (assembly GCA_016801955.1). Taxonomy (NCBI): domain Eukaryota; kingdom Metazoa; phylum Mollusca; class Gastropoda; order Neogastropoda; family Conidae; genus Conus; species Conus betulinus. The sequence goes on from JADBJO010014878.1 coordinate 8,121, forward strand.
GTCCGTAGTAGTAGTAAGTAGTAGTAGTAGTGGGTAGTAGTAGCAGCAGCAGCAGCAGCAGGCATAAGTAGTTCAGTAGTAGTAGTAGTAGTATTGATGGTAATCGTAGCAGCAGTAGCAGCAGCAGCAATTGTAGCAGTAGTAGTAGCAATTGGCAGCAGCAGTCCAGCAATCGCACACAGGAAAGGCTGTAACATAAACAACAGTAGTATTAGTAGTCATAGCAGGCAGCAGCGGCACAGCAAAAACAGTAGTAGAAGCGAAATCAGCCACAGCAGCAGCAGGAAGATGGCAGCAGCGCAGCTCAGCAGCACAGCAGTAGCAGCAGCAGAAACTAGTCGGTCGTCGTCGTCGTCGTCGTCGTCGTCGTCGTCGAAATAGTAGTAGTAGAAGCAAGCAGGTAACAGCTGTAGTTGTCTACGCCCACACTGTTTCTTTGGAGCCCCATTTTTCTAGGACAAAACAAGGTTTGTTTCTTTACAAAAGCAACCGTGTAGTTTTGTGAACACCAACATTCACCAAATGAGATACATTTATTTTCACGCAGATTGGGAAATTGATTGGAAAAAAAAAAAAAAAACATGGAAATAGGGAAAAAAAAACATGGAAATAGGAAAAAAAATCTGTAAACGCTATCTCGATCATAGGGAATCATTTTTGGTGTTGTGATTTACATTGAAATAGAAAAAAGTCAGTTGGGAAGAGCGGACGAGAATCCACTCAGTCATGTTTGTTTCGTTGCGGTGGAGTTGTCAAATGAAAAATGAAAGCGCTTAACTTAAATAGAATAAAAAAAAGGAGTTAGTTACCGCTACAGCATCAACAGACACAGACAAAAGATTACAGGACGACAAAACGCAATGCATTTCGACCTCTTGAACGAAACATCTCACACCACTTAGTCTTCTCATATCGTCGGCGCAAAGTGACGCATCATTCGGGCGGAACAGCCATTTTGTGCGCGCTGATATGAAAGGTAAGTGGTTTTCTCGTTCTCTCGTAACTTTTCACTGTCCTAAATGTTGTTGGCTTTTGCCTGAAGAGAACCCAAGAGGTCGAAATGAATTGTGTTTCCCTCTCCTGTATCTGTTTCTCTGTATCTGCTGCTGTACTGTGGCGGAAACTATCCCCTTTTCTTTCTAAATTTTACTTCATTTTTTTTTTCCGCCCTCGGTCACTTCGTTTTCGAAGCTAAACACAGAGATGTGTATATACCATTACTGGCTAAAAACCTATTTTGTACACCGGCAGTGAAAAATGTGGACTAGGGGGCACACATGGTACTGAGTTAACACGAGAACTACTGGGCCTGTCCTCTCTATAGTGTTCTGCCATAGCTTTCGGTTTGCCCCACAGTTTATATGGGAAATACTACTGGGCCTGTCTCTATAGTGTCCTGCCATAGCTTTGCGGTTTGCCCCCCACACATTTATGTGTGAGGACACTGGGCCTGTCCTCTATAGTGTCCTGCCATAGCTTTCGGTTTGCCCCACACTTTATATGGGAAACTACTGGGCCTGTCCTCTATTGTGTCCTGCCATAAGCTTTCGGTTTGCCAGCCACACTTTTATGTGAGGACAACACTGGACCTTTATAATTTGGCGGCCTGAACTGGAGTACAGGCTCACGTCAATTCCTAGCGGCGGTCAGTTGGACACCTGTATTATTTGTGTGTGTGGTTTAGTGTGTGTGACCTGGTCCGCCTTTCTGCCCCAAGTTCACTTTTCTGCTCATGCCATGGGCATTCATCTGACAATTCCATAACACGTCGGTCATGTGACCGAAACTCAAGCGGAGCGTATCATTAATTAAGTGCTTGCAGTTTTGGCCATAGTCCACGGAGGGGGGGGGGGGGTTACAGGTTAGGCCCCAAATGCTGTATATTCTCTGGACATAGCAGCACCTGGCTTTTCTCAGAGATCAGCCAGCACCAAAACATAGTCATCACACAGCCGTCGCCCTGACCCAGAGTGTCCCTGACCCAGAGTGTCCCTGACCAGAGTGTCCCTGACCCATTGTGTCCCTGAGTGTCCCCACAGTGTCCTCACTTCTCAGAGGTAGATTAAAGAAAAAATGTCCGCTTCCTTTCATATTACTGCCTGCACACATGTACCCTTTCATTTTCCTGTCGTCTGCTAGTCTGCCAGACTGTTCAGGCGCCCCCTGGCAAACTCCAAATCCTTGTGATGTACCAATGGCGTAGAAATCGGGAAGTCCCACAAGCCATCATACATCTGCCCTGCTTGCTGACACATGGTATTAGACTAATTTACCCACCTAGAATTCTAGTAGAAAATAATCTTTTTTCACATTTCACCTTTTTTTTTTTTTTGGGCTCTTGGTCACAACCAACCAGGGCGATTTTAATCTAGTCAAAATGGTTTGTGTACTACTACTTGACACTTTGTGGTAACATCTGACTTCTGACCTTTAGTTCCGCCAAAAGGCGGCGCATCCGCTTACCCGGCGAGCAGCCGCGAACTCGTTTGAGACCCTGTCTCTTCGTGGCGCTGACCTAGAATGACAACACAATGGGGTTGCTTCCGTGTTAATTTGTTGGAAGGCTTTCGGGGTGTTTTAAACGATGTTATTAGGACCTAGGGCCACCCCTGCCCCCCCCCCCAAAAAAAAAAAAAAAGGAAAGAGAAGAAAAAAAAGGGGAAAAGAGAAAAAGAAAGAAAAAAGAGAAAAAGGGGAAAAGGTAAAAAAAAAAGAAAAGAAAAGAAAAGGAAGAAAAAAAATGCCTTGTTGCTTTACCACGTCGAGTGGAGTTTCCATCATATTTTGAAAACAAGTGTTGCGGAGGTATGAGTGATGTTATCCACTGGGCGAAGTGTGATGTTAGGTAGGGAGTCACACCGCATGCACTGCATTCTTCACTGACTGCTTTGAACGGGGTGTTCCAACCATAGTGGCAATCGCCGATCAGCCGCCGTCGTAAGAATAAATAAAAAAAATAAACACAGAAATGTTTGTCACAATCCGCCATCCCCCACGTTCCCCCCGACACACTCACAAACTACCTTCGCATTCTCCTCTACCCCTCTCTCTCTCTCGTCTCTGGCTCTCATCTCCATGCGTCGTCTCTCTCTCTCTCTCTCTCTGCGGCCCTCGTCCATCTCCCCCCTCTCCATCTCTCCTCCCTCTCTCTCCTCCCTATCTCTCTCCAATCTCATTCCTCCACTCCTCTCACCACTCTCTCTATCTCTCCACTCACCCTCTCTCTCGTCTCTCTCCTCTCTCGACTCTCGCTCTTCTCATCCCCTCTCACCTTCTCCTCTCTCCTCGTCCCCCTCTCCTCACTCGCCTCCTCTCCTTCTCTCTCTCTCATGCTTCCCTCCTCTCTCCCACCCCTCTCATCTCGATCGTCCTTCACTCTCCTCTCTCTCTCTCTTTTCTCTCTCTCTCACACACTATAACGCAGAGCGAGGCGCGCTGGCGCGCGACGCACACACACACACCACACACACACACACAACCACACACACGACACACACCACACACACACACACTACACGCACAAACATATGGGCATTAAGAAAATTAGGGGAAACTACTCGTAGATAAAGCGTAGTTATTTCCCATGGTTTGTCACCATCTCTCTCTCATCTCATCATCAGCAAGCTCGTCCCCATCTCTCTTTCAAATCGTCTCGTCATTCTCTCTCTCGTCTGGCCATAGACAAAATCGTAATTGTTACTACGGTCTTTTTTTCTTTTAATTTGTTTTTCAGGTCAATCAATTGTACACATTATGGTATCACCCAGGAGGAGGAATATATTTGGCGCTTTTTTTTCGGTGGATGAAATGCATTCAGATCCCCCCGCCCCGCCCCCCCCCCCCCCCTCCCCCCCCCCCCCCCCCCCGCCCGCCCCCCCTCCCCCCCCCCCCCCCCCCCCCCCCCCCCCCCCCATCTTGTAAATACAGTAATCGATACTGCTTTTTGGGATACGTTTCTGTACTTCAGCTTTCTTGGTTTCATGAATACGATGCGCTGGGGAGATTTAAATACTCCATTCTACAGGTGGTTTTGCAGACTTGTTAATCCACGTGCCTGGCCTTTCAGTGTGTCCACAGTTTCGGTGGCTGCCAACAGAATAATGTTTCAGAATGACTGACTGAAGGCGAAAACTTGACCAAGAACTGTTCGTGATTCCGCAAGACAATATGGACGAACAGAATGTCAAGACAAAACTCGAGTGTTTCGACCTCTTACAATCATCTTGGTAGCACACACATCATATTCTCACGATACACTGACCACCATCATGATTTCTGTTCTGGATGGCCACACGAAAAATCCGCCCCCCCCCCCCCCCCACCCCCGCACACACACACACACACACAGACACACATCAACTCACTCTCGCTCACCTCCTGCACATCCCCTCCCGCGAATGATGACTCCGCACACGTCTTACACCGCTGGCCATGGCGCATATATCAAGTTTCTGGCCGTTTTGTTTCGCATTCACGATCACGTGACGGACTTACTGAATGAATAGAGGAGGCATGATCCGGCACAACAGCAACAAAGAAAGAAGAAGAAGAAGCGGAGGAGGAGGCGGAGGAGGAGAAAAAGAAGAAGAAGAAGAAGAAGGAGGGATCGAGGAGTTAGGAGGAGGAGAGAGGAGGAGGAGAAGAAGGAAGAAGAAGTAATTACGAAGAAGACGAAGCAGAAAAGGAAGAAGAAAAAACGAAGAAGAAGAACAACACACAACAACAACAACACATAACAACAAGAGATGTGCTGATCGATTTACGCTAGAATAATCGCATGTGTGCAGATATATTAGACATCAAAAAACATAACAAAAGTTGCGTGAACGCGAAAAACGTAGTACCATCGTCCTCGCATCTTCTCCGCATTATTTTTTTTTCTTCCCATCCATTGGTCTTCCTCTTCAGACTTTTTTCTCCTTTCCCTCTCATTTTGCTGCTAAACGCGACTAGGAGGTGGCACAGTAGATGACACAGATAAAGTTTTGTTTTGGCCACCCGTTGTATATGCTCTACCAATTTACAGGATGAGAACACATTCTGCTCTGCAGTTTCTATGTCATAAGATTTGTAGCGATGTTGCTGTACAAAATCTGGATTTGCCTAGGTGTGTGGTGTGGTGTGTGTGTGTTGTGTGTGTGTTGTGGGGGTTGTGGTGTTTGTTAGTGTGTAGGGGGATGCGTGTAGGAGTGAGTGTGAGTGTCAGCGTTGGTGGGTTTGTTTGTGTTGTTGTGTGTTAAAAAGAAAGGGATGCTGTGTGTGTTTGAATGTTGAAATGTTAATTTTGGGGTGAGTGAGCGCGCGCGCGCGCGTGTGTGTGTGTGTTTGTGTGCGTGTGTGTGTGTGTGTGTGTGTTGTGTTGTGTTTGTGATGTGTGTGTGTGTGTGTGTGTGTGCGTGTGTGGTGTGTGGTGTTGCGTGTTGTGTGTACGTGCGTGTCGGCGCTTTTATGCGTGTGCGTATGTGAAGCCTCAACATTAATTTGGATAGGTTTGTCTTTGAAGGTCATAGTCGCATTTCTTCTTTCATTCCAACAAGATGGATTTGTAATGGTGTCCGTGGGTTTTGGCCAACTGAACGAACAAACAAGAAAACAAGAACCCACCTCTACCAACGAATGTGTGTGGAGAGTATAGTCTTACCCCCTGCTGGAGATTACAAACAAGCAACTCAATACTGCCAAAACATCACACACACTTTTTTCCGGTTCCCCCTTACTCTTCTTTTCCCCCTTCCCCTCCCTCTATCCCCCCTTCAATTCTTGATCGTGCGCGCAAGGAGCATAGCCCACACGGAACTCCACAACTTCTCTCCTCTATCTCGGTCCTGCTGCCCCACACACACAGCACACAGCACACACACACACACACACACACCAAGCGACACAACTACACAGCACACACACTCTCTGCTCTGCTCTCTGAAATCTTCTCTCGTCGCTGTCCTGCGGTCTGGCTCGCGGACAGAAGACCGAGCCGACAGACAGACAGACGAGAAACACACACACCACATCACACACACACACACACACACACACACACATCACACACACACACACACACAGCACACACACAAGTGAAACCGGCCACGCGCTTATACAACGCGACACAGCACACATGCACACGTACGACGACACACGCATAAACACACAGACATACAGCACACGTCACATGCAAGCTGGGTCGCGCAGGCCTCATCAGACACTGCGACAACAACACACACACACAGCACATCACAACACACGCACACGCACACTACACACACACACAACCCATAAGCACAACACCGATTTACACGAGCTACACACACACTACACTTCACACACACGACACACAACTTGTGTTTGGGGACTCTCCCTACACGTTCACATACATTGATAATAATGACACAGCCAATGTGAGGGAGTGTACTACTAAAGGTCTGACCAGCGCGCTGGGCTGATCCGTAGTCAGACATCAGACATCTGCTAAGATCCATCAGCCTTAACTCATGCTCAGCGTGGTCTTAAAAACTTAGCGGATGTGGTGTAGCGTATATGGACTAGTAGCCGGCTTCAATCAGAGACCCCTTCTTTGATGAAAGTGAAACTTCTCGATCTGATCTGGTCTTTGCAGGCACCCACTGGATATGGGAGGTGACCTCCCCATGCTGGTCTCCACAGCAAGGCAGAGTACGAGAAACGCGCCAAGGAGTTCGGCATGATGGAGGTCCACACCACGGTCGATGACCTCAAGGCCCAGCCCTCGCCCAGGGTCTCTCAACTCCCACCTCCCCTTCCGCCTCCTGACCCCGCCAGATCAAGGACAAAGAAGGTCAAAGGTCATCCACGTCTACCGCAACTTCAAGGACGTCTTCGTCTCCCAGTACTTCCACTTCCGAGC
>JADBJO010014878.1:17500-20000 GCA_016801955.1 Conus betulinus
CACACACACAACACAACACAACACACACCCGCACACACAAACACCACGCACACACACACCACACACACACAAAAACACACCACACACACAACACACACACCCACATTTCAAATCGAACCACAACACACACAAACACACACACACATTCTCCCTTCCCCTCTCCTCCTAGGTCTTCGACTCTGAGTTCCATGTCCTGCTACACCTCTACCCCCATCCCATTTTCCATTCCCCTCCCCTGCCCCCAACCCCATCCCCCCAACCCTCTCTCTCCCGTCCCACCTCCTCTTTCAATTTCCTCTCTAGTCTTTTTACCAGCCTTCCTTTCAAATCAATCCCGTATTTACTTTTTTTTTATATTTGCTCTTCTGAAAACGGTGGTAGAGGGAATGGAGTGGTAATAATGAATATTGTTCATATAGTTGTGATCTTCATTGTGTCTGTATTGTAATGAATATTGTTCATAGTGTTGTTGTCTTCATTGTGTCTGCTATGCTTAATGAATATTGTTCTCATTGTTGTTGTCTTCAGTGTCTCTCCCTCCCCTCATTTCACCTACCTCATTTCACCATTCCCATCCGTTCCCCTTCCCACCTTACCCAGTCAAAGTCTGTTTTTTACCAGTCAAGTCTCCCCTTTTCAACGTCTTTTAAACCCAGTCAAGTCTTTTTAACCAGTGAACTTTTTCCAGTGAAGACTTTTTTCTTGTGAAGTTTTTTTTTTCAGTGAAGTCTTTTTTCCGGTGAGCTGTTATCAGTTCACAACCGCAGAATTCTATGCTGTTTTGTTTGTCAGTTGGCCAGTGTTTGTGCTTAAAAAAAAAAAAAAACGTTTTACAATAAACCGAAAGTATTGCTACTTATTCACGGGCGCTGTGTGGCTTCAACTTCTTATCCTCCTGTCAGCCCTAGGCCCTATGGGGGCAGGTTTATGAAGCCTTCTTTGGAGATATAACTAGTTCGTAGCGAAAAAAAAAATTCTTAGCAGTAAAAAAAAATGCGTTTCATGACGACTAGGTAGAGAGATTTTGTTCGTAAATAAGCTCGGAACTTTAGTGGTGTCCCCTCCACTGATACAGAACGATATTTCACTTCATGTTCGCAGCGTCAGGCCACCACGTCTCCCCTGAAGCTACAACGTTTCTCATTATTATTATTCTTATTTATTTATTTATTTTTGCTGGCTCAGGACCCGGAGAAGGTGATTGGAGATCTGGCGAAGTTTCTGGGCGTGAAGGCGTCCCCCAAGCTGATCCAAGACATCGCGGACGTCACCAACTTCGCCAAGATGCGGCACGTCAAGAAGAACGAGATCATGACCCACGTGCCGCCCGCCAAGATCTGCCGCAAAGGTCAGTGGGTTGGCACTGCTGCAGGGGCGGATCAGCTCGTGGAATAAGATTGGGCGGGCGAGGTGGGAGGTCAGGCTTTCTTTCACTGTTGGGTGCACAAAGAAGGTTTTGCCATTCTTTCACTGTTGGGTGCACAAAGAGGGTTTTGCCATTCTTTCACTGTTAGGTGAACAAAGAGGGGTTTTGCCATTATTTTACTGTTAGGTGCACAAAGAGGGTTTTGCCATTCTTTCATTGTTGGGTGCACAAAGAGGGTTTTGCCATTCTTTCACTGTTGGGTGCACAAAGAGGGTTTTGCCATTCTTTCACTGTTGTTGGTGAACAAAGAGGGTTTTGCCTTTCTTTCACTGTTGGGTGCACAAAGAGGGTTTTGCCATTGCCATTCCACGCGTGGTTTGAACTCACGACCGTCAACTCGGCAGGCAAACAAAACGCTCTGACAACTTAGCATGTGCTGTCGCTAGCGGGTTTTGGTCGTAAACAGAAAGTAAATCGGAAAGTGCGTACGGAAGAAACTTAAGTGTATCGCCGTGACGAGTACTTACAAAACGTGTCACTGCACCACTCTGACATCAAGTTAATTCTGTGTGTGTGTGTGTGTGTGTGTGTGTGTGTGTGTGGTGTGTGTGTGTGTGTGTGCGTGCGTGCGTGCGTGTGTGTGTGTGTGTGTGTGTGTGTGTGTGTGTGTGTGTGTGTGTGTGTGTGTGTGTGTGTGTCTGTCTGTCTGTCTGTCTCTGTGTCAACGCCAGGAGAAGTCGGGGACTGGAAGAACCACATGACAGTGGCTCAGAGTGAACGCTTTGACGCCGCCGTGACGAAACGGAAATCAAATCTTGCGACTACCGCTTACCGCTCCGCTACACGCTATAGAGCATTGTGGGAGTTGGCCTTGCTTCCGGTAAACGCTATAGAGCATTGTGGGTGTTGGCTTTGCTTTCGCTACACGCTATAGAGCATTATGGGAGTTGGCCTAGCCCAGCGCCAACCCTGAAGAATGATTCTGATTGGATCTTATCTTTCACTGATTTTTTTTTTCGTTTGTTTAGCAATTAAATGTTTCATAAATTTACATGTGCCGGCTTGGTTTGTGTTCAGATCAGATTTTTTTTTTTATCGCAGTCGGAACGATTTATATAACAATACTGAAGTGCT
>JADBJO010014878.1:25000-37500 GCA_016801955.1 Conus betulinus
GCACAAAAGCTGTGTGTTGTCTTCCGCCTGTCCCATCCTGATTTTCTACGTCCAAGGCGAGTGCCTTTTGTTTCCTAGACTGCATAATTATGTAGTGGATTTGGGAGATTTTCAAGTGCTCTGAAATATACCTTCAACTGTTCTAGCTTGAATCGTGCCTGCACTGAAGTAACATCAAGCAGGTATAACATAATTTCAAGGGGTGGATCCTTTGTGCTTCCTAGGATCAATCTCATTGCTTGATTTTGATTTTTTTTCTGATTTAAGAAGATCGCTGTTGGACAGTGTTGTAAGGCTAATCCACAATCAATCACCTTGAGTACACGCACGTGATACAGTCGGTAGAGATGGTGCTGTTCAATGCCTTTAGCCGCCATTGCTTTCATGGCAGACAAGCCCTTCTTGCATTTAAGAACAATATTCTCAACATGCTTTCTAAAGGTTAGCATTCTGTCAAAGCCTACACCCAAATGGCGTAGGTTGTCAGTTACTTCAATTGGCATTCCAGTAAAGGAAACTAGTGAGTGTACTTGTCCTGACGTCTTGTTGTTGAGGGTGCAGACTAATGTCTGGGCTTTAGTAGGGCTGATGGGATAGACAGTGAAACTAAACATGCCGAACTATCCAGGAAGACATTGGCGCGCACAGTTTAACAACCGCAGGTCTACCAATGGAGGGGAAGCAGCGACAATGCACTCCACTGGCTTTCATCAACAGGTCAGTTTAAAACTCAACAAGCCATGATGCTGACTGACTCCACGGACCTACTGAAAAAGTGAAGAGTGGAATAGGAAGCCATGCCTGGCATGAGTTACTGCGCAACCTTCTACTGGGGAGACTCATATGGATGTACTGCCCTGGACATGCTGGAGTTAGCGCGGAACAAGAGAGCGAACACACTGGCTGGCAGGGCAACAATAAGAACTGGATTACAGCTTGGCCGATCTGATGTGGTAAGAAATCTGAAGAATCACTTAAGCAAACAAGAGCAAAGCCATCATACCATAGACCATCTTTTATATCTAAACATCAAGAGAGGAAGTGGCCGCATATCCCAGACTTAAGGGAAGAGCAAGGAACATCGCCAACCAAACAAACACTGGAATGATCTCAAGGCCAAGACTCCTAGAGATAGAGGCAAACTCATACCGGGTCTTACCAATAACAGACACAAATGCGCAAACACATGTCAACTGAGAAAAGATTATGAATCTCTCAGGGCCCCCAGCGTATACTGTAAATGTGTGTGTGTGTGTGTGTGTGTGTGTGTGTGTGTGTGTGTGTGTGTGTGTGTGTGTGTGTGTGTGTATGTGTGTGTGTGTGTGTGTGTGTGGGCGCGCGCGCGCTGGTGTGTTGGTGTGTGTGTGCGCTGGTGTGTGTTCATCAGTGTGGTGGTGCAGGCATGTTGATTAAAGAGTCCACGTACGTGAGTCTGCAAGCCTTGATGTGTGAGTGTGTGTGAGGGAGTGTGTGTGTGTGTGTGTGTGTGTGTGTGTGTGTGTGTGTGTGTGTGTGTGTGTGTGTGTGTGTGTGTGTGTGTGTGTGCGTGCGTGAGTGCGTGTGTATGTGTGTGTGTGTGTGTGTGTGTGTGTGTGTGTGTGTGTGAGAGATAGAGAGAGAGAGTGAGTGAGTGTGTGTGTGTGTGTGTGTGTGTGTGTGTGTGTGTGTGGGTGGGTGGGTGGGTAGGTGTGCGTGTCCTCGTGCACGTGTATGCTGTTTTTGATGTTCTTGCTATTTTTCGTGATCCTAAGTGAACTTCTGAACATTCATTTTCTACACAAACAATAAAAGGCACACACACACACACACACACACACACACACACACACACACACACACACACACACACACACACACACACACACACGCTTCCACGCGCATTCACATACAAAATATGCACACACGCACGCACGCACTCATATATACACACGCACACACATATGCACATGCGTGCATGCACACATCCACACCCATGCGCATATATATGAGCATACACATGAACGCGTACTGGTACGCACATACACACATGCGTACACGCCGACGTACAAAGACACATACACACAATAAGTACACATACATGTGAACATGCGCGCGTAATCTCTTACGAGCCTACAAATCATACACGTGCACATGTATTTGTACACACACACACACACACACACACACACACACACACACACACACACACACTCGCACGCGCGCACGCACGCACACAAACACACAAGAGCGCGCACACACATGCATGCACGTACGCACACACACACACACACACACACACACACACACACACACACACACACACACACACACACACACACACACACACACACACACACACACACACACACACACACACATATATATATATATATATATATATATATATATATATATATATATATATATATATATATATATACATACATACATACATACATACATACATACATACATACATACATACATACACACACCCACTCATGCATACATATGCACGCACATTTTGCACATACACACATGCTGTCGCACTCATACATGGGCCCGTGCCTATATATTTATATACACACACATGTTTGCATACACTACACAGACACATGCAATGATAAAAATGGCACAACCGATGTTAGGTAGGTACTCAAGGTCTGACCAGCGCGTTGGGCTAATGCATAGATCAGACATCTGCCAAGTCGTAGCCACGAGACCCTCTCCTTCAATTCTCTCATCTTAGTCGTTAATTCATTTATCCGTCAGCTTTAATTCATGCACAGTGTGGTCTCAAAACCTAGCAGCTGTAGTGTAGCGTATATGGACCAGTCCGAACGCACTGACGCCTCCTTGATGAAACTGAAACTGAAACTGAAACCCCCATCCACAGTCCAGTTTCAAACTCAACAAGCCATGATACTGACCGACCACATAACCTACTTCAAAACGTGGAGAGTGGAATGGGATTGCTTTTGGCATGAAGTAATGGGCGACGTTCCTTTGGAGAGACTCATTTGGATGTAATGCCCAGGACATGCAGATGTTAAAAGAAATGAGACAGTGGAATCAATAAATTGGCAGGCCAGCCAACGATCAGAACTGGAGTACAGCCGGGCCAGTGTTAAGAAATGCAAGAAAGCAAGGAAGCACCTCAACGAACAAGAACAATGCCACCATACCATAGATCATCTTTCAGAGCTGAATATCAAGAGAGAAAGATACCGCACATCCAGACTTAAGGAAGAGCAAGAAAACATCACCAACCAAACAAATATTGGAATAATGCGAGGCCAAGACTGTGACGACCCTTAGAGATTGGGACAGACTCATCTGGGCCGTTCAAATAGCAGATGCGAATGATTACACACACACACACACACACACACACACACACACACACACACACACACACACACACACACACACACGCATGCATGCACGCACGCACGCACGCACGCACGTACGCACGCACGCACGCACGCACGCACGCACGCACGCACGCATACACATATACACATATACACACACACTGCATAACCCTTTCATTCATATTTATTTTGAATGGCCGCTTGGCTTTTATAGACGACAGTAGTGGGGGAAGTACATTGCAAGTGAATGAAGACATGTAAATGCTACATCTATATCTTGACACCAAGTCTCTTAAACAGGCGATCTCTCTGCCATTGCTTCCGTCGTTCTCTGGCATATCCAAACAGGTACAGTAAAGGATGAGAGAATGATTTCATTGGGATGAAAATCAAAGCTGCTGCCAACCATATGCGCTTGGATATGGGATACTCTGTTACCATCATTATAATGCAAAGACACAGTGACAGTCCACAGAGCACGTCAAATAAAATCATTGCAGATACACGGCTTGCCAAAACAGAATCATGAGACTGACTCTGGCCCGTTTTCAACTGCCACAGTGTGCTGCTCCATTGCTGGTTGGCAGCAAAAAAACACATACCTGACCAGTAAGAATGATGATATCCAAAGTGATAAAGAGTCCTGCAACAAACGCAGAGATGTTAACTTGATTCGGTGTTCTTTTCCACAGTGGTACAAGAGGCTGACAAACACCTGTCTGGTTGTAAATGTCTTCATATGATGACCCTGGACACCATGGAAGGGCAGCAAAGAATAGTCCTATTATCCAGATAGCTATGCATAGTATGTGAACAGGGATTGTGCTGAGAACGGAAGCTTTGTTTGCACAATGCAAGACCATGCAGCGCTCTATGGTCAGCAGACAGATGAGGAACGTAGAGACCTGTGAGGACAGGACAAACAAACCCCCACACAGCTGGCACACAGGGCCCTGTCTCCAGGCAGTGTCTTCCCACAAATAAGATCCACGGTATGTCAGGTCTGTCAGTGTCACAATGGCCAGATACAATCCCATCACAATGTTGCAGCACATCAGATGGGTCATGATGATGACAACAGTAGTCTTATGGTCGCATGTCTTTGGAGATGAATACAAGTATATACCAACGGTGTTGAACAACAATATACATGTTGCAAAGAAGACGAGTAAGACTCTATATGACGGAGATCCTATCAGAAACTCACATGATGATATGAGGTCAGTAGGTCCATGACAGTTGTTTGTATTGAAACCTTTGGGAAGAACCTTGGTACAGCAAAACTTATAAGTGCTTGTGTATAAAACTTGAAGCCTGTCCAAACCGTTCATTGTCTCCCTTGAAAACAGCGCCAGAGGAGAGCCACGCAAATCTAAAACCCGCATGGCACTTAGACCTTGAAAACTGTCTTTGAAAACCCGCTCTATCCCACTGTCTGACAAATTTAACGTCTCCAGCCCCGCAAACACTTTCAATGCATCATTAAAGACTCTGATCCTTACACCTGAAAGATCTAAATGTTTCACAGAATCCATGTAACGAGCCGAAGACTTGTTCGATGTGAACAGTGTGGTCAGAGGATTATAAGACAGTTGGAGCCTCGCGAGGTGCAACGACGTAGACAACTGTTCTGTGCTTATACGTGTGATTAGATTATGACTCAGATCCAGGCTGATGAGGTTAGGGAAATGCAATGGCCCAGTCTCATTCAGGCCACAGCCAGACAGGTCCAGGTGAACCAGCATTACGTTCAGTGTCAGTTCTGAAGCGGCCATCCCACTATCGCCAACATCCAAGAACCGCAACTCGGGGAATGCCGACGCCTCAAATGGTTGTGGGCAAGTGAAGGCCAGGCCGTTGCAGAAGCACTGGTGTGGGCACTGCATGTGACACAGCAACTCATCGTCCTTTTGTGCACACTGGAACTTCTCATCACACACGTGGACCAGGTGGAGACAGACCTTGGAATCACGACAACGGTAGTGTCCAGGACAGACATAGTCATCACATCCTTCTTCATCCTCATGTCCTGGACAGTCGTGAACACCATTGCACCGCAGGAAGACAGGCATGCAATAGCCATCATCTGGACACTGGAAATGACTTTCTGGGCACTTTGTGCTGACTTTACCCATGTTAGTGATGACTGGCCGAAAGACTGGTTTCTTAGAATAGCTTAAGTGATATGTTTCAGCACAGGTAAACTGAAAGAGTCATAAATCAACGTAAACATAACATTATTTCATTTACTTATAAAAGCTCTTGTAAACGACCTACTATTTCTGCTGCTTTTCCCATCAGTTTGCTTTATTTCATCTTTAAGATTGGGAAACCAAAAACATTACGATGGTTCCAGATAAAAAAAAAGAAATCGAAAATGGTTTGAGTATACCTTACGTGTATTGTCAGATCACGGATTTAACTGTAACGTGCAAAATTTCCAGTACGCAGAGCAGACAATATAGGGCAGAAATTTACTTGAGTAGTAAGCCACGGACTAGCTTAAAATGTGTATCATTTATAGAAACGTTAAAAATGTACCGTTACTGGCATTTGAAATCATGCAATTAAAACGTGAAATTTAAGACTGAATCAAATGGAGCCTCCCCACTGACAGCTAACTGCACTTGATTCCAGACTACAAAATCATCGAAAGACAGGTCATAAAAGATCATATTGCATTCTGAGAAAACTTATTAATACGCGTGTGTGCGCCGCATGCGTCTGCACGCGTGCGCGCGCGCGCGCGCATGTGTGTGTGTGTGTGTGTGTGTGTGTGTGTGTGTGTGTGTGTGTGTGTGAGTGTGTGTGTGTGTGTGTGTGTGTGTGTGTGTGTGTGTGTGTGTGTGTGTGTGTGTGTGTGTGTGTATTAGGGTATATGCACGCGCGCGCACGCGTCTGTGTGTTCGTGTATGTATATATGTAGGCATATGTGTGTGCCTGCCTGCGTGCGGGCGCGCACGATCGTGTGTGTGTGTGTGTGTGTGTGTGTGTGTGTGTGTGTGTGTGTGTGTGTGTGTGTGTGTGTGTGTGTGTGTGTGTGTGTGTGTGTGTGAAATTATGTCATTCCCAATTTCATTTAAGCTTTATTGATAGATGTTCGTTTTTCCTCCATTCTTCTGAAGGATAGCTGACATAAACGTATACAAAGTATTTCCATGTATGTGTATTTCTACATATAAACCATTTCAACTGAAAGTCTTAAGCGTGTAGCATAAAGCGAGTCACATGATAAAATGTATCGTCTCCGTTACCCTTGCCAGACTGAAAAGTCAGTTTGATCGTTATTTTCGAAAGGAAGTAGTTTCACTCATTTGTACTAGACATGCAATTGCTTTTTTTTTTATTTGATCACGGGTTGAGGGATAGTGTGTGTGTGTGTGTGTGTGTGTGTGTGTGTGTGTGTGTGTGTGTGTGTGTGTGTGTGTGAACACCATTATCGTTTTGTCAGTGTGCAAGTTTCGACGTCAAATGCTTTCAAGGATACACTCTAGAGGATCATGGCTTTGTGGGACCAGGTTTTTTGGTTCTGAACTCATGACAAGGGAACATTATTACGTGTTACGCACAAACTTTTCTTCTCTGTCTTTCTTCTTGAATTTTCATTTCTTTTTTTTTTCCATTAGGGGTAAGATGTCTTCGTCATCACTTGGGTTGATTGCTCTGCTTTTGTTGTTTTGGTATCCTGTGGGGAACATGTTGGCCTTTGGTGCTTTTGAAAAAAATGCTGCAGTGGTTTATTATATTGGCTGTGCACAATTTCGAACACTTTTTAGGGGGACAAACTATTCAAGGATAGACCAGCCGCCCTGGCGAAGCGGGTTCGATTCTCATCTGAGTCATGTGGGATTTCTCTGCCCCGACCGGTTCCTAGTCAGTGTTGAGTTTGCTGTGAGCTCAGTTGGGAAGACTGGGACCACACAGTCGAGTTTCATCCACTCAATGGATGCGTCTCTGAGAGTGCTGCTCAAATTTCCTGACCAACATTGCAGGTTGTCTGGTTGACGCAAAGATATATTATGAAAGGAAGCGTAGAGTACAGCCCTGTCATGTAGTCTCAGACCGAAATGAAAATCCGTAGCATCATCTTCATTATTCTCATTTTCATCGATCAGCATAACAAAAAGTCTCAAATTGTGTGGCTCTTCATGCCTTGCTCTCATGCTGACCTTAGTTTTAATGTCCTCTCCAGGACTGTGACCTTGGCTTAGTTCCGTCGGGGTCACCGGTAACGGCAAGTCCATGGGGGCTGAAGGGACGTGATGGCGTCCTCTGGAGGGAGAGCTCACTCACGCCGGCTCTGCGGCTAAGCAATTATTGTCGGCAGTAGGGGACTTAGTAGGTGGTGTTTTGGGTGTGTTGGATCTGAACAGGCGCCACTGAACACCGCCGAAGTGACTCGGCAGCAGTGCAATGTCTCCTCCGGTGGGATGCCTCTTGACGACTTGATATTGACTGCTTCCTGTGGATTGCCAGTGCCAGGGCTGCGGCGGGGCTGACCGGGCTGTGGCTGTGGACGGGGTGTCGGAATGAGCGGCGTGGGTGCGCTGGCACTGAGGTGGCACAGAAGGTGGGACGGAAAAAGGAAACTATTCAAGGATAAATGTTTGCCTCAGTGTATTACTGACTGAGATAAGCAGTCTATAGCGATAGAATGGATACTAGCCTCTTTGAATTGTCAGGGCCCGAGAAACGCGCAAAAGAGGCGTGGTGTTTTCCAATACATACATTACAAACAATGTTTTCGTGTGTTGTTTACAGGAAACCCACTTTGTTAAAAAAATAGAAAGATGTAGTGCAGCAGAGTGGGCTTATACCTCTTATGTCGCATCATGTAAATCAAACGCTAAAGGAGTATATATTCTTTTCAACAAGAACTTTGAGTCCAAAGTTTAAAGTATTCTAAGGGACAAAGATGGGAATCATCTCATAATCTTGATTAACACCATGGAATGCAGAGTACTACTTTTTAATGTTCATGGCCCCAACAGGGACAATCCATCATTTTATGAACACCTTCTAAACCAGATTAAAGCATTTAAAACTCGTTACATAATAGCAGGTGGTGACTGGAATCTCGTCCTGGACCCCTTGGTGATATTAATTATATACATGAGATAATTATGATAATTACAAATGCAATAATAATCCTAAAGCTCAAGAGAAAGTCGAAAATATTATGGATAACATAGAACTAGAGGATATCTGGAGAGAATATAACCCAGAGCGCAAACGGTGTACTTACCGAAAACCGAGCCCCTTGAATCAAAGCAGGCTAGACTTTTTCCTTGTAGCTGAATATCTCTTTTGCTTTGTTGACGAACGCGATATTCAGTATGGGTGTCGTTCAGATCAGTCAATGGTAGCTTTGTCAATAACATTTGGAAATGATACTAATGCCAACACATTTTGGAAGCTTAACGGTTCTTTACTAAGCAGTTTGTAGAAGACATAAACAATGTAAACTGATAGTGTCACTCAAGAGTATGCCGCTGCACACTACGATACAGCAGAAATACTTGACATTCCAAAATGTGAGTCAGAACTAACAGTACCTCATCATGCTTTCTAGACTTTTTACTGATGAAGATAAAAACTAATGCTATGACATTCGCATCATTAGAAATTCCGCAAAAGGAAATAAAAGGGAGGTAGAAAGAACAGAACGGAAGGACAAGACAAGGCCACTTGACATACAACATTTGCCAAACTGAAGTCTAGAAGTAGGGTAACTAAGGGGAAAGACAATGAAAGGGGCGTCACTGAGATCAAGGCGAGGTGAGTGGCAGATGGGGAAGAAAACCTCCAAATACTTTTTTAATTGAAAAAAAAAAAACAACATTATATGAATAAACACATCCACTACCTACCAGTGGTTAATGGAGAAAGGGTTAAGCATCCGAGGGGTGTAAGAACAGAGGGTTAAGCGTTTCTTTGAAAATGTGTATCAAGAAAAAGAAAGTATTAGACAGTGAAATTACAGATCTGGTCAAGAGATTACTTACTTCGGAGGATATGTTCTCACTTGAAGGTGGAATCACTCTTGAGGAAGCTGGAGAAGCTCTGAAAACTATGAAGAATGAAAAGGTCCGGGAACAGATGGTTTCACACCAGAATGTTTTAAGGTTTTCTGGAGATATTTACGGTATCTAGTGGTTAGAACACTTAATAAGTCATTCAAAGATGAAGAACTGTCAGTACCCAGAAGGAAGGCTTAATAGTACGCATTCCTAAAAGTAACAAGCTGAAGAACTTCATAAACAAAAAAACAAGCAAAAAACTGGTTTCCCATAGCCTTCATAAATATTTCATATAGGATAGGATCTTTGTGTGTAGCTAACAGCATAAAATCCGTTCTCCCAAAACTAATGCACGAACATGAAACAGACAAACAGATTTATTGGTGATAGTATTAGTTCTTTTACGATCTTATGGAGTATTCACAATCTAAACATTTACCGAGTATGCTAATCTGTGTAGATTTTGAAAAAGCGTTTGATTCTCTGGATTGGAAGTTCATGCATATGGTATTAGAATCAGTTGGTTTGGGGAGAGATAGATGTCATCGGGATAAAGACATTCCATACAGGGAAAAACCTAACGTAACTGTAAGTGGCCTCTGCTCTGATTGGTTCAGTATCTTAAGGGGTCGTTGACAGGGAGACCCAATATCCCCTACTTTTTATACTTTCAGCCGAAATTCTGGGCATACGGATCAGAGAGAATGTAGACATGAAAGGAATAAATGTTATCAATACTGAACAGAAAATGTCCCAGTTCGCAGACGATACGCAACTGTCCATTCAAGGAGATCAAACATCTTGTGAACAATGAAAACATACGAGAAAATTTGGTACAGTTTCGGGTTTATTTACCAATATTGAAGAAAAGCAATATGAGTAGGAAGCAAAGTATCATCGAATGTTCGATATATGCCTCATCTAGAATTGGAGTTGGACCCACGGGAATTTAAACCTCGTAGGATATGGTTGATCACTGATGTAACAGAATGCGTTGGGTGAAATTATGCAGAAAAATTCTTGAAAAATAAAGCTTTTAAAAAAATGTAATCAAAAGAAATATTACGACACTGGGTAGAGCAGCAGTGCTGAACTAGTTCTGTCAAAATTACGGACCATTTTCAGAAATAATGCAGTTTAAAACGTACAAGAAGGAGGCCTAGCTATCCCCTCTATTAGACAAGTTATTGCCTCATCAAAAACCTTGTAGATTAGAAAACTTTTAGATGGCAGATTCTAACGGATGCCTATGATCGAAGAAAGGGTCTGGTTATACAAGATTTAGACAAACATGGTTAAAGCCTCCCTATAAACAAACTCAAATGAATGCCTTTTGGAAGGATACTTTTAAAGCATACAGAGAATTTTGTATTAAAGATGACATAAGAGATGCTGCTGACCTGATGGCAGAACATATTTTCTACAATTATACAATAGAGATGCCACGATTTTTTGACATTTGTGTTCATTTCTTATTGTTGCCATTATTGTTATTACTGTCGTTTTTGGTATTCTTTTTATCATCATTATAGATACTTTATCATCATCATCATCATCATCATCATCATCATCATCATCATCATATTATTATTATTTTTTTTTTTTATTATTGTTGTTGTTGTTGTTATTATTATTGATACTATTATCACTATCATTATTATAATCATCATGATCATTGTCATTAGTAGTATTATCATCATCATTATTTTTCCTTTTTTCTCAAGTTAGAATTGTATACACATTATGTGCATGCTGACAGAACGCCACTGTTGTATTAATTATCTCCAGCGCACTGTCCTCTTTCAGGTGTCAGATGTGTGTGTATGTAGAGACTATCGTGTGACAGCTATTATGACGATTATTGTTTATGCTGTTGTTGTTGCTGTTGCTGCTGCTACCGCTGCTGCTTCCACCTCCACATCTATGTCGACCGCTCTTTGTGTTGAACATTTTAACGACAAATTATGATTATTCAACGGACGAAAGGGACAAACATATTGCAAAACAAAAAATTCAGCATAGAAGTATTGCTCTCCTTCTCATATACTTGGCCTGGAAAGTCGTGTGTTGTTGCTGTTTATTCCTGCTGCTGCTGCTGCTGCTGCTGCTGCTGCTGCTGCTGCTGCTGCTGCTGCTGCTGCTGCTGCTGTTACTGCCACTGTACCTGCTGCCATGACTGCTGATGTCAATACTACTGTGACGAATGTTGTTTGTGCTGTTGTTGATCCTGTTGCCACTGGCGCTGCCACCATTGCTGCTGCCGCCGCTACCACCACTGCTGAGACGATGATTGCTGATTATGCTGTTGCTGTTCTTGCTACCCCTGCTTCCACCACTACTGCTATGACAACAACTACGACTACAACTACTACTACTGCTACTACTACTGCTACTGCTGCTGCTGCTGCTGCTGCTACTACTACTACTACTACTGCTGCTGCTGCTGCTACTGCTGCTACTACTGCTGCTGCTACTACTGCTGCTACTACTACTGCTGTTACTACAACAACAACAACTACTACTACTACTACTACTACTACTACTACTACCACCACCACCACCACCACCACCACCACCACCGATGCTGATGCCACCACCAGTGCAAAACCATACTGTAACCTTTTCTATGTCAGTGACTTCGGCAGAAACGTCCACAAAACCGGTTATTCCATACCCATCGAAGAGAAGGGTTGCTGGAGGGGGTTGTGGTTTTCTCCAGTGATTAAGGAGCCAGCACTTGGTGAATCGATCACAGCCAGATTCGTCCTCTGCCTTCACACAGTCCTCCCTTCCATCACACCATCCATCACTGGAGAAGCACTGGGGACCCGAAGGATAAAGGTCATGTGTGTTGATCAGATGGAATGAGACAGGAGGGAGGGAAGAAAGATGAGAAGCACACAAAAACAAATTCATAGACCGCACTCCATGTTCCTACTGAGTGAAAACCCATTCAGCTAGCTTACTGACGCACGTCTAGTTGGAACGTTCATATCTAGTGTCTCTCTTAAGCACAGGCTCTAGGCTGAAAATATGTTCAAGCATTTTCCTTTGACTATGGAATTCCAGCCTGCTTTTCGTCCATTATTCTCCCTGGACATGAATTCAACGTTTTTGTGATTACTTC
>JADBJO010014878.1:42500-45900 GCA_016801955.1 Conus betulinus
CAAAACAGCTTTTTTTCTCAAATAGGAAATACGTAAATGCAAGTCAACAAGCGGATGTACACCAGCATTACCAAACGCTACATAGAGCCCACGACTTTGGCATCACAACCATTCCTGGGACGACATGCAGAAGAGCCCATGAAGGATCCCAAAGGAAACCTTCCTAGCACTATAAATGTTAGAGGGTTTGGTAAGCGATTCCACCAACAGCCCTGTGCGCAGGATAGTAGTCATGCATATTATTATCTGTTGCTGTCTTTGTTAAATTCGCAACCTGTACAGTTCAGCTGATTTGACATGTGATGCTCATGGCTGCTTAGCATAGTTCACTTCATAAATAATGCCATTGCCTGTATGGCACACTTCATTTGATATGTAATGCTAAGTGTATAGCTCAGCTCACTTCATATATAATGCTAAGTGTATAGCTCAGCTTACTTCATATATAATGCTAAGTGTATAGCTCAGCTCACTTCATATATAATGCTAAGTGTATAGCTCAGCTCACTTCATATATAATGCTAAGTGTATAGCTCAGCTTACTTCATATATAATGCTAAGTGTATAGCTCAGCTTACTTCATATATAATGCTAACGGCGCTATAGCTCAGCTTACTTCATATATAATGCTAACGGCGCTATAGCTCAGCTCATTTCAAATATAATGCTAACGGCGCTATAGCTCAGCTCACTTCAAATATAATGCTAACGGCGCTATAGCTCAGCTCACTTCGTATATAATGCTAACGGCGCTATAGCTCAGCTCACTTCGTATATAATGCTAACGGCGCTATAGTTCAGCTCACTTCATATATAATGCTAACGGCGCTATAGTTCAGCTCACTTCATATGTAATGCTAACGGCGCTATAGTTCAGCTCACTTTATATGTAATGCTAACGGCGCTATAGTTCAGCTCACTTCATATGTAATGCTAACGGCGCTATAGTTCAGCTTACTTCTTATGTCGAACTACTGGCTGTATGGCTCAGCTTACCTTATGCATAATATTAAAGGCTGTGAAGCTCATCTCTCTTCACATATAGTCAGGACTGCATGAAGACTCTGATGAATGAACAGCAGCACACTGTGTCAGCTACAAGACATTGGAAAACCAAGGCCAGGATTCAAACCACAGTCCCAAGGACATCCACGCTGATTAATCAGGCCAGGAATGGTACAGGCTGTCGATGCTAGACGCCAGAAACTCTGCTTGCCTCCCTCCATTGCAAAAGTAGAATTGGAGAAATAAGATGACAACATAGTTCGAAGAGTGGATGCGCTGATAGCAAAGAGCACACTGGAGCAAAGCCTAGCAACATTTAGAGACATGGTGTATAGAGCCTGTTAGGACGCCTGTAGAGTGAAACAACCAATAACTGAAGACACCTCCTCAACAACCCAGACGCATCCGAAAGATGGATAACATCCGAAAGAAAAAGAAGAATCAAAAGAAAAAAAAAAAAGATGCAAAGCATATAAAAGTACTTCCAGTTTATCTTGAATATGCGTGAGATATTCCATAAAGAAAAAAAAACCGTCTTGGGCCCTTCTAGCTGTTGGTAACGGCTATTCTGGTAAACATCGGCCATCATTCGTGACCATAATGAAAATATCTACATATTTTCAGAAAGATCGCCCAGGTACTTTCTGAAATATTCCATAAAGAAAAAAAACCATTATGGGCCGTTATAGCCGTTAGTAACGACTATAACGATAAAATAAAACATCGGGCATCATCCGCGGCCCATAATAAAAATACCTACAAATTTCCACAAAGATCGGCCGAGTACTTTCTGAGATGTTCCATAAGAAGAAAAACAATGATGATGATGATGATGATGATGATGATGATGATGATGATGATGATGGTTGTTATGGTCACCATTTACCATAGTAAAGAAGTGTTTTCCCTGCTCTTGGGAGCAGTTCGTTTATATACCTAAGGACTTGTACATTCCCACACACGCATCTAACTTACCTGGTCAGTCCAGACTCTGGCTTGTGGGGTTTGTCAGGATTCTTTCCCAAGCCCTTCAAAGGCATGAACTACCAAGCTGAGTGTGTCACAGTCACTGTCAGTGTCAGTCTCCGGGCCCAGCAGTGGTACTGTCAAAGCCGTCCTTGCCGTTGTGACCGTCTACGGCTGTTCTGTCGCAGTGCCAGGGCTGAGCTGTCTCCTATTAACTGGATGCCCCAGCACTGGTCTGTCACTAGTGTTACTGTAGCACGACGAAGCTCGTTCACTAACTATAAGTTAGCAGGTCCGCTTTTCTTCGAGCCCATGTGTCGAACTCCCTAAGCCAACGACACGTTAGGAGGTCCGGGTAAGGCTCTCTTCAAGACCCAGTGTCGTACTCCCTAAGCAAACAACACGTTAGCAGGCCCGGTAAGGCTCTCTTCAAGTGTCGTCCTGCCGGAGTTCGTCTGCTTGTTTACCTGACTGTCAGTGAACACTTCTAACGCGAGGTGCACTTCCGCTGAGCTCGCCTATATGCACAGAAACCGTGCGTCACTACAGTAATGACAGCGGTGGTAGTAGAAGTAGCAGCAGCAGCAGCAGCAGCTTATAGTAGTAGTAGTAGTAGTAGTAGCAGCAGCAGCAGCAGTAGTAGTAGTAGTAGTTGTTGTTGTTGTTGATGTTGTTGTTGTTGTTGTTGTTTTTGTTGTTGTTGTTGTTGATGTTGTTGTAGCAGTACATGTAGCAGTAGCAGCAGCAGCAGTAGCAGCAGTAGCATCACTGACAGGTAAGACAAATCCGGGGTGGCTGACGTGACGCCAATGTAGACCGGAAACCACAGCCCTCTGCTCCACACTGTGTTCAGCACAGCGTCCATCTCTTGGTCAGTGTTGAAACTGGCCAGCTGGGCTCCCTTGGCCTGACACTGTTTCCTCGCCTCCATGTGGGTCAGTGGTTGCCATGGTTTGCCAAGGGCATAGCACCTGACAAACAGTAATGTGTGAAATACATAAATCATCTGACAATGCATTCAGTCATTATTAGTCAATAAATAACTTACACACACACACACACACACACACACACACACACACACACACACACACACACACACTCATTTCTAAACTAGCGGTTTCTGAGGACTTGAATCATTCACCTAACTTTCGAGTACCCTGTTCCTAATTAGTTAAGAACAAATAAGGAAAATCAGATTGTTATACCGCTCCTCCTCCTCAAGTCAGTAGATTTTATGCTATCTTGAAAATTTTTTATTAACCACATCACAGTCAATCTGTGGACATAAAAATATGTTTGTCGTCACGCAGACGACTGTATGCATTAGCATTTCCCAGCTGATCAAAAAGACACTCAAGTGTGTACATTTCTAAACATAGCAGGAAAAGAGATAACTACGTTTATAGCCAGCCGACCACGCAGGACC
>JADBJO010014879.1:0-5000 GCA_016801955.1 Conus betulinus
AAAAAGAATGTAAGTTAAGGACAACCACAAATGTCATGCTTAAACACTGCTATATGCCAAAACTATTGTGTTGGTACTCAGTAAGATGTCTTGATGCTTTCTGCTCCCCCCCCCCCCCCCCCCCCCCCCCCCCCCCCCCTTCCCCTCAGTTACATTATCCAGAAAGAAGACAGAAGGGCAATTGGCCAAATGATGTATGAACAAAAGAGCGCATTTCACATCCCTGGCCTTCCTTTGAGATAAAACACTTTGGCGCCCGATGAACACGGATCGTGTATGCAGTGAGTACGATAACTTTCCTGTCTATGCCGTGTCATAGCTCGCACACGAACAATTTGTCGCATGTGAAACTGTCTTGTGTTGACCGCAAATGTCGACTTTATGTATATAGTAGGAGGAGGAGGAGGAGGGGGAGGTGGAGGCGGAGGGGGAGGGGGAGGAGGAGCAGCAGCAGCAGTAGTAGTAGTAATAGTACTAGAAGTAGCAGTATTAGCATAGCTCCAGGCGGATGCGGTGGGGGGGGGGGGGGGGGGTTGGGGGGGCTGTTCAGTCCAACAGAAGTGTTTTTGTTTGCTGTGAACAACCTCCAGACAGGTCAACCTATTTGATGCGCTGGAGGCAATGCCCAGACATGTGGAACTAAACACGCGCACCTGAATATTTACTTGTCCGTTTACACATCCACATGCCCACAACACACAGCAATGGGAACGCGGCGCGTGTTCGCATGACCTTAAGCGCATACTTATACTTACAAGTCCCTGCACACACACACACACACACACACACACACACACACACACACACACACACACACACACGCACACGCACACGTACGCACGCACGCACGCACACACGCACACACACACACACCACATGAATGCCGCACGCGCACATTCCCCTTTCGTGCAGCACGTGTGCACATTTCTGTGCATGCACCACGGACACACACGCCTATCCCCTCAAGCGGGTGTACACACGCGTGTGTTTGCGTGCATGCATGTGCCTGTACACTCGCATAAGAACCTGTACACACACACACACACACACACACACACACACACACACACACACACACACACACAGAGAGAGAGAGAGAGAGAGAGAGAGAGAGAGAGAGAGAGTACGTGAGTATTGTGTATGTATTGTGTATGCGCATAGGCATGCATGCATGCACGTAGACCTACTACACAATACAGCGCACTCATCCTCAACGGCACCATAGGAGACTGGTTCAAGGCAACTGTTGGCATGAGGCAAAGCTGTTTACTGGTTCAAGACAACTGTTGGCGTGAGGCAAAGCTGTTTACTGGTTCAAGACAACTGTTGGCGTGAGGCAAAGCTGTTTACTGGTTCAAGACAACTGTTGGCGTGAGGCAAAGCTGTTTACTGTCACCCACTCTTTTCAACATTTACGGGGAAAGAATTATGACTGAGGCGCTGGAGGGACATCAAGGTTCAGTAGAAATTGCGGCAGGATTGTAACAAACCTACTCTTTGCCAATAGCATCCACGTGCTAGCAAGAGAAGAGCATGAACTAGCCAACCTGGCAGAATAACTTGACAAATGTTTTTCAGCATTCGACATGAGATCAACACCGAAAAGACAAAACTGATGACTAACAACAGCAACGGCATCAGCGTTAACATCGCTATCAAGGGAGAAAAACTAGAGAGACTTCAGATTTGTCAGTACCTCAGAGCAATTGTTTCAGATGAGGGGTCAAAATCTGAGTGCTCTTCAGAGTTGCACAAACGACAGCAGCGCTAGGCAGACTGAGACACATCTGGAATGACGGAAACATCACAATCAGTTCCAAGGGCAGACTGATGCACTCCCTGGTCATTGCCATATTGTTCTGTGCCTGAACTGAACTTGAGAGATGGATTCAGGCATTAGAGATGAAATGTTTCTGCGAGAGACTCTTGGCATCTCATACAAAGACCACATTACCAACTTAGAGGGTCACACCAGGGTAAGACAAGGCATTGAAATATATGAAGACCTGTTGTCCACAGTGAAAAGAAGGAAAATGAGATGGTATAGTGATGCATTAAGATCAACAGGATTTGCCAAAACATTCTACAAGGAAGAGTGTGAGAGGGCAGATGGAGAGGAAGACAGAGAAAGAGACTGGGGGCAACATCAATGAATGGACTGGCCTCACATTCAGCAACCTAAGAGTGTCTGAGAACTGGAAGGAATGGAAGAAGCTGATTGCGAAGTCTACTGTGGTACCCCAACGGTCTTCAAGACTCTGTGATAGGTGAAGGTGAAGGTGAGAGTGAAGGTGCCGTGTAGAACGTCGTTACGGGAACTCCTCTCCGTTCATTGTTTCTCTGGCAGTGCTAATCGCATGTATGATCTCTTTAGGCACTTGGTTGTGTCTCTACGTGTACCTCCACTAAATTTGCGCTGCTATCTGTGACCTTGGGAAGTTAATTTCGCTCCAGCGGATCAGACACGTACTGTCATTTCATTTCCTCCATTTCATGCGGTTTGAATTCGATGGCAGGGGGGTTATTTACAGATCTGAAACTTTCCGTAGAAAATATACAGCGCCTTGATCATGAGCTTCTAGCAGCCTACATTTAGATCATACATTTCAAACACTCGCTGGAGGGACGACCTTTCACGCTGTACACTGACCACAAGCCAT
The DNA here is from genome assembly GCA_016801955.1 of Conus betulinus. Taxonomy (NCBI): domain Eukaryota; kingdom Metazoa; phylum Mollusca; class Gastropoda; order Neogastropoda; family Conidae; genus Conus; species Conus betulinus. Next base: position 2,661 of record JADBJO010014879.1, read on the forward strand.
TACTGTCTGCTCTCAGGAGTCAAACTGATCGCTGTCTTCAACAGACTGGACACCTCTCTACATAGCTGAGTTCACCACTGACATCCAGTGCATCACGGGCAAGTTCAATGTGGTGGGTGATGCCTTTTCACACTTCAGCATCAACTCCAACTCAAGGAAGGAACAGGGCATCTTCTCTGTAGCCAGCTTCAGCCAACTTGCTCAAGACCAAGTGAAGTCTGTTGAGATGGACTCCTGTCACACAGCTACCACTGGCCTCAAGCTTCAAGACATCCAGTTTGACACATCACCTCTGCTTTGTGATACGTCCACAGGTGTCACACGCCTCGCCCAGTGTTTAATATAATCCACAATCAGGTGCACGCCTCACATAACAGGTCATCACCCAATGCTTCGTGTAGCATGGCATGAAGCGTGACTTTCGCAAATGGTGTAAGGAATGCCATGCGTGTCAGTCCTTTACGATTCATCCATACACACTGGCGGCATTGGTGGAGCGCCTGCTTCCAACTGCCAGGTACAGCAGTCTACAAATGGACCTTGTCAGACCTCTGCCAGCCAGTCAAGGTATGACCTACCTGTTCACCATCATTGACCGCTTCGCCAGGTGGCCAGAAACCATCCCACTTCTTGACGCCATGCCTCTACCTGTGCCACAGCTGTAGTCCATCACTGGATTGACAGATTTGGTGTACCTAGACATTACCTCGATCGAGAGGTAGGCGATTCACCACAGTACTCTGCGCTGAGTGCAACAAACTCTTAGGAACTGAAGTTTATATATCCAAAGCCTACCATTCACAGGCAGATGGCATGGTTGAACATTTTCACCGTCAACTGAAGGCAGCATTCAAAGTATGCATTACCACCCCTAATTGGTTGCAGAGCTGTCCTTGGTCCTGTTGGGGAAACGTTCTTCTTGGCGGGTAGACCCTGGATGTTCCGAACTTGTCTACGGCTCAACTCTCTGCCTACCTGGTGAATTTCTTCGGCCGCTGGAACCAGACTTGATGTTCCTCAAACATCTCTTGCACACTGTACTGCCGCCAGCCGCAGCTGCTCACGGAAAACAGCCTGTCTGCATGCCTTCAAGTCTGACCTCCACCAGGAACCTCTATTTCCTAAATGATGCCCACCGCTACCCACTCCAACGACCATCCATCCATCCATACATCTGTACATACATACCTTCATACATATATATATGCATACAAGCATACATACAAGCACACTTGATGGATTCTCCCATCATCTCCAAAGGATGGGTAGGCAGACAGGTCATCTGCTGATGTGGGTCCTCATGTGGGAATGAAGACCAGTTCTTCAGACACAAAGTCGTCGATTAACGCTGCATGGAATGGAGTCCTGCGTGGATGGACCCATTTTCTTTTCCTGGATGGTGGCTGCTACGTTGCGCTTGAAAATCTTTGTGCCCTGGGTACACTGTTGCTTCCACTGTATTCTGTCAAGAGCGACATCTTCCCAGGAAGTAGTGTCGGCGTTGAAGCTTCTGAGGTTGGCTTCCATGGTGTCTTTGTATCTCTTGAGAAATCTTCCTTGGACACGTCGTCCTTCCTGTAGAGCAGCAGTTTTGGGATTCTGCTGTCCTCTATACGGTTAACATGGCATGTCGATCGGAGCTGGCTTTTGATGAGTATTTTACACTCAATGCTGGTTAGGCCACACATCTTCTGGACTTGAAAGTTGGAGACTCTGGGTTGCATTTGATGCGGCAGATCTTGCACAAGCATTGTTGATGGAACTGTTCGAGTTGGATATGTCGGTACGTGATCAAGTGCCTCAACAGCAGAGGAGAGCATTCGGCACCAAAGCTCTGTACATGGCGACCTTTGTGCGCAATTACATGTCATGATCTTGCCCACAGACTCTTCGAGACTCTGCCAAAGGCAGAGCTGGCCTTTAAGATGCGCAACATCCCTTCTGCTTCCAGAAATCCGTAGCTGCTTACAGAGCTGCCCAAATAGCAGAACCTGTCCCACAGCTTGATCTCTGTGTTGTTGATGAGGTGAGGGTGGAGCCCCATTGAACGATGGCTGGAACATGGCCTCGGTCTTACCAAGACTGCGTTGGCAGGCCCACGAAAAGCGATGTGTGATGCACTGGATGTCTTCTTGGGAGTGTGCCCAGAGTGCACAGTCATCAGCAAAGAGGAACTCTCTCAGAAGGGCATCAGACACTTTGGTCTGAAGTCTTCGAAGTTTGCCTTCTGAATGAAACTGGATGTATACCCCGTTGTCACAGTCCCGGAATGCCATTCCAATTTACGGCGCCGAAAGCTTTGGTAAGATCAATAAACACCATGTGGAGTTCCTGATTCTG
>JADBJO010014879.1:10000-20000 GCA_016801955.1 Conus betulinus
TTATTGACATGTGAGTTAATAACAAACATTGACTAGTCTATATAAACATGGAAACAGGTCAGTTGTCTTATAAGAGAGGCTCGCCAACGGTAGTGAAGGTAAGTGGTGGTGTGAAGGAGCGAAGGTGCATAATAATAATAATAATAATAATAATGATAATGATTATCTATGGCGCTTAATCTTACATCTAGGCCCTGAGCGTTTCCAAATACAGAAAAGGTTAAAGAAAGCATAAATGAAGCCAATAAGAAGATGAATATTGCAGTAAGTACCATGCATCTACAAACAGGGGTGTATATTGACACACCCCCACGCGCGCGCATGCGCGCGCGCACACACACACACACACACACACACACACACACACACACACACACACGCACTTTTAAATTCTTTAGTTTATACATAAGGGATTGTTGCTGACAGGCAGTGTGTCAGTTTTGGCTTCTGTGGATGTTAGAGCACAGAGGTCATGCTCTCAGGCGTGTCGTCCGTGGGGTTGCAGCGTCCTCTGACTTGACTGTCCCCTTCAATTAAAAAAAAATAAAAGCTGAATGTGAGGGGCACGCGAGAGCGAACGTGTGTACAGATAATACGGCGCGCGTGTGAGTGTGCGTTGCCGCGCGGCTGTGCTGTGCGTGTCTGTGTGTGTGTGTGTGTGTGTGTGTGTGTGTGTGTGTGTGTGTGTGTGTGTGTGTACGTGTGTGTGCGCGCATATGTATGTGTGTAGGCGCGCGTGTGTGCGTGGGTGGGTTTCTTTTTTTTTTTTTTTTTAGATACCTGGCCAGAGTTTCAGGCCGGATTGTGTTGCTCGTGTTTTTCTGGCAAGTTGGCATTCTCGAGATGTCCCTGGGTGGGACTGTAACTGTATTCAGACTTGTTGCAATCTTGGGTTGGTCGATCTGGGTTTTGATTAAGCACTCGATTCGCTGGCAGCCGAGTGGTAAGGATCCCCATCCTTGGGTAGTGGGCCTCTTTTGTCTACTTCATCGTAGCGCTGCAGCGGGGGACCTAGCCGTTCGCTCGGCCGAAGGAAGCCGCTGGTCTTCTGTTGGGATCTCTATCCCTACCCACTGCTACCTCTCCATTGGGTCGTCCAGGACCTGAAGTTCCTTTCGGTGGGGACTGGTTGGTCGAGTCCCGTCTTCCGTCGAGACTGGGGGCTGGCCGGCACTTCCTTTTCTGACCACCCGCCGTTCTGGTAAGAATTATTTCTGTATATAGAGAAAGTATTTTGTTATTGTGAAACCACCCTTTTCGCAAGTGAAAGAGAGAAGAAAAAAAAGTTTTTTTTTTTTTTTTTTTTTTAATTTTATCCATTTTCCATCCTGCTTGTAAAAGGGTGTGTAGTCGAGGCGTGTCAGCGAAGCGCTCTCGAATAGTTTTTTCCGCCCATTTCGGAGTGTTCCGATTGTGATTTATGTACTCCGACTCTATTTCTGTTTTCCTTTACCCAATTCCTGAGTGATTTTTCTGGGGTAAGGAGAAGCTCATTTCATGGTTGTAAAAAGAATTCCGTATCTTTTGTGGCACCAGGACTATAGGGTTGTCTTTGTGCTAGAATGGTTTTGGGCGCTGCTGTTAACCAAGGAAGGATATATGGATGGTTGATTTCTGACAGCCCAGAAGTCTTGCTGGATATGTTGGTGTGCCTGACTGGTTGGAATTTATCATTATTTTTTAAAATATTTGTAATTTAGAACACAGACATGCGAGATGGATGCGGACGTAAATAGGGTGTTCATCCGACTAATATTAAGTCGGAAACAGGGACCTCCCATCGCGACGCCCGCGTTGGCCCCGCTCCTTTCGTATTGTCTGTTCCTGTTCGTCCTGTCTGTCCTAATGTTTAATTTTTTTTTTTTTTTATGGATGGACGTATGAAAGGATGAACGAGGCTCTTTATTTTTTTTTTTTTTGTGGGAAAATAAAGGGAGTTTAATTTCTATTTTCACACATAGAAAAAACAAAACTGGGGAAATCTTTTTCTAAAAATTAAATGTAGATTTCAAATTATATTTTAACATAGAGAAAATTAAGTGATAATATAAATGGTTCGCACACACTGTTTTCATGTCTTTCTTCACTGCACCAACACATTTAGGTTTTATGTGGAGAATTTCTCTGAAAGACACTGATCTTCGCCGCAGGGCGGTTTTGGTTTTTGGTTTTTTTTTTTTTTTGGTTTTGGTTTGGTTTTGGCGCATTCAGCGCCTTCTACCAAGGCAGGTCGCTGGGGAGGCTGGCTCGGTTACCTTGGCGACTGGCAGCTGAGCCAGCAGCGGGGACCTGAACTGGCTACGCAGCTGTCGGACTCAGGCACCGGGGAGCAGTCCTCCAAGGCATCTACTACCTGAACCGGCGACGCAGCTGACGGACTCAGGCACCGGGGAGCAGCCCTCCAAGGCATCTACTGCGAGACGTGGGGTCCTGGGCTCCCTTGACAGATGAGCTGAGTGACTTTAAGCTGTGGTGTGTAGAAGGCGTGGAAGCAGCTGTGTGCCAGCCAAGGCAGTATGAATGGATTACTATTTTGAATGAATGGAGTATGGAAGGCATTAGTGTGAAAGGGATTGAATTGTGTTGTTGTCCTGTGAATTAATGTGTAGGTGTGTTCCTTGCTTTTTCTTCTTTTACTTGGAGGCACATAGCGATTAGTGGGATTTAGGGGGCAACAATAGGCGGGTGACCCGGGTTCTGGGGAAAGGTGTATTGGGGTTACTTTGTCCCCTTAAATAGATAGTTTCTGGTAGGTATCTATCCTTCTTCTCTAATTCCCACCTTCTCAGAACTTGCTCCTCCTCGTCTGTCCTCTTTTCTTCTTTAGTTTTCCCTCGTCCCATATCTGTGTGAATGAGAATATTTATGTTAGTGTTGTGAAAATAAATGTTGTTTTGAATTTACCCCTGCGTTTCCTGGTGTCGGGAGTTTGGGGTGTCTTTTACACTCTGTGATGTTTGCAAGTGAAAAACTGTCCCCAATATGACAGCAATACCTTACCATTGAACCGTAGTGCCTAGCCATTGTTTGTGGACTTTACAAGTTTTCGAGATTCTTGGTTGGACAGACCTTTGTCTCGCAAACTTAATTTTGGCCCACCCACCTTTTCGCGAACCTCAGAACAACCTACCATTCCATATCTTTGTTGCAATGGAAAAGGGGCGAAAACGGCAGGTTGAAGTTAACACTGGAGGCCGCATTCTCAAAATTGCATGCAAGCGTTTGAGGATATTGGTCGTCTGATGTTGACCTGGGGACGACAACATCGTTTGGTATACCCTGAATGATCAAGCTGTCTTTTCTACAGACAGCACTGCTTGCTGTACATAGAGAGGGGTCTTCAACAGGTGGCCTAAATAAAGCTCGTCTCCTGTACACCCCCAGCTGGCTTGTCGCTATCAACGGGCATCTTTTCAAGCGGCTGACTAACATCCAAAGAGAAAGTACAAACCCACCAAGGGTATGCAAGGACTGAAACTCGTGTGCTGGAACATCAGAACCATGCTTGGTGCAGCTGACAGCAGTCGTCTCCATAACGTTGCTGCACACGAACTGTGAAAACTGAATGTTGACATCGCTGCTCTCAACAAAATCGTTTCCCAGAGGAAGGCAGCCTCCAAGAACGTGCAGCCGGATGTACCCTCTATTGATCGGGCAAACCAGCAACAGTGACACGCCGTTCAGGAGTTGGTTTCATGGTAAAGAAACTCTAGTGCCTCTGACATTGAAAACCTGCCAGCTGGTCATCCTGAGCGCATCATCACTATGCACTTTCACAGAGAAACGAGCGATATGTCACGCCTTCAGTGTGTACGCTTCCCGACTCCTCACTGCAGATCCTGCAGAAAAGGGAAAGTTCTGTTTTGATCTTCTCAGTCTCCTACAAAGCACCCTGCAGATGACAAGGTCATAATCCTTGTTTACATCGACTCCAGTGTGGGCCGAAATTAAGAAACATTGAAAGAAGTACTTGGAAAACATGGTATTGGAAACTGTAACAGCAACGGGTGTTTGCTGCTGGAGTTCTGTATGGAGTAGCAATTCGTCATCACAAACATCATCTTCCAGCAGAAAGATAGTCTGAAAACGACATAGATTCATCCTTGGTCCAAATATTGGTACACTAATGATTGCATACTAGTGTACCAGCGTGACCTGAAAGATGTCTTGCAGACCAAATGCCCAGTGAAGAATGTCACATCGACCATCGCCTCGTTTGCTGCAAACTCAAGCTGCATTTCAAACCACAGTAAAGAAAAGACTGTCACCCAGGAAAAGCTCAAGGCGGACAGATTCTAGTCAACAGATATAAAGGTTGACTTTGAAATCAGAGGTTTCCAACTCCTAGTCTGGTTGCCAAGCAAGGCTGCCGAGCCCAGTTTGTCCATTCAGTTATACCACAGGACACCCTTTGCGCCATGACAGCAACTCACTGTGCCATCAACGATAAACCTTAAACCTGCGACGGTGTCAGAAAGAGACCCCCTCCTTGACACTGACAAAGCTCGAAAAACACAGACTGTTACCATGTTTTGGACGTTTTTACAGGCAGTCCTGTCCTGGCTTGTAGTGTTAGTCCCTATCGCATTGTAGTGTTAGTCCCTATCGCATTGTGGTGTTAGTCCATATCGCATTGTAGTGTTTGTCCCTATCGCATTGTAGTGTTAGTCCCTATCGCATTGTAGTGCTAGCCCCTATCGCATTGTAGTGTTAGTCCATATCGCATTGTAGTGTTAGTCCCTATCGCATTGTAGTGTTAGTCCCCTATCGCATTGTAGTGTTAGTCCCTATCGCATTGTAGTGTTAGTGTGTAGTGTTAGTCCCTATCGCATTGTAGTGTAGTATCGCATTGTAGTGTTAGTCCCTATCGCATTGTAGTGTTAGTCCATATCGCATTGTAGTGTTAGTCCCTATCGCATTGTAGTGTTAGTCCCATATGGCATTGTAGTGTTAGTCCATATGGCATTGTAGTGTTAGTCCCCTATCGCATTGTAGTGTTAGTCCCTATCGCATTGTAGTGTTAGTCCATATCGCATTGTAGTGTTAGTCCATATCGCATTGTAGTGTTAGTCCATATCGCATTGTAGTGTTAGTCCCTATCGCATTGTAGTGTTAGTCCCTATCGCATTGTAGTGTTAGTCCATATCGCATTGTAGTGTTAGTCCCTATCGCATTGTAGTGTTAGTCCCTATCGCATTGTAGTGTTAGTCCATATGGCATTGTAGTGTTAGTCCATATGGCATAGTCCCTATGGCATTGTAGTGTGTTAGTCCATATCGCATTGTAGTGTTAGTCCATATCGCATTGTAGTGTTAGTCCATATCGCATTGTAGTGTTCCATATCGCATTGTAGTATCGCATTGTAGTGTTAGTCCCTATCGCATTGTAGTGTTAGTCCATATCGCATTGTAGTGTTAGTCCATATGGCATTGTAGTGTTAGTCCCTATCGCATTGTAGTGTTAGTCCCTATCGCATTGTAGTGTTAGTCCATATCGCATTGTAGTGTTAGTCATATCGCATTGTAGTGTTAGTCCATATCGCATTGTAGTGTTAGTCCATATCGCATTGTAGTGCATTGTAGTGGTAGTCCCTATCGCATTGTAGTGTTATCGCATTAGTCCCTATCGCATTGTAGTGTTAGTCCCTATCGCATTGTAGTGTTAGTCCCTATCGCATTGTAGTGTTAGTCCATATCGCATTGTAGTGTTAGTCCATATCGCATTGTAGTGTTAGTCCATATCGCATTGTAGTGTTAGTCCCTATCGCCATATCGCATTGTAGTGTTAGTCCCTATCGCATTGTAGTGTTAGTCCCTATCGCATTGTAGTGTTAGTCCCTATCGCATTGTAGTGTTAGTCCATATCGCATTGTAGTGTTAGTCCATATCGCATTGTAGTGTTAGTTCATATCGCTTTGTAGTGTTAGTCCCTATCGCATTGTAGTGTTAGTCCCTATCGCATTGTAGTGTTAGTCCCTATCGCATTGTAGTGTTAGTCCCTATCGCATTGTAGTGTTAGTCCATATGGCATTGTAGTGTTAGTCCCTATCGCATTGTAGTGTTAGTCCCTATCGCATTGTAGTGTTAGTCCATATCGCATTGTAGTGTTAGTCCATATCGCATTGTAGTGTTAGTCCATATGGCATTGTAGTGTTAGTCCATATCGCATTGTAGTGTTAGTCCCTATCGCATTGTAGTGTTAGTCCCCCTATCGCATTGTAGTGTTAGTCCCTATCGCATTGTAGTGTTAGTCCATATGGCATTGTAGTTAGTCCCTATCGCATTGTAGTGTTAGTCCATATGGCATTGTAGTGTTAGTCCCTATCGCATTGTAGTGTTAGTCCATATCGCATTGTAGTGTTAGTCCATATCGCATTGTAGTGTTAGTCCATATCGCATTGTAGTGTTAGTTCATATCGCATTATTTAGGCCCAAGATATGTCTGTCAGATATAACCGTTTTACGCTTTTCAATGAGACAAGCTGTTGAAAAAGAAGTTCACCTAATGTTAAGTATGGAGGAATGTTACTGAACCGCCTGTTTCTCAGTTTTGTTCCTCTATTTTCCTTGTATCTAAACCCAACGTATTGAATACAGCAAGTTAAACAGTGTCACTGTTTTTGACTTCGATCATTCTTGACATGAACAAACTGTTTGCGCAAATATGTCAGGCTCAACATTTGATGAAAATAGGCTTAGCAAAATGAAACTGTCAAACACCTTTTGAGTCAAACAGATAAACATAGAATTGCTATTCTAACGCCAGTTTGCTTGTTTCAAATAAATCAGAATGCCTTTTGGATTGCAGAATGTGGTGTTTCTTTTGCAAGAAGAATGCACAAGCTGAATCAGAAAATTCAACTGTCAATTTGTTTTTACATTTGGATGGGTTATAAGTGTTGATCTGAACTGGTGGGCCGTTCGAAATATATTTTTACAAAACACTGAGACGTTTTGGACTGACTACCAGACTCACAAAGATGAATACAGATTTCACTAAATTGATTTGTTCTAGCACAAACTTTGCCAGCAGAGTTTTGAAACATTAACAAGAAATTTTTCAAAGAAAAAAAATCGCAAATCTGTCATACAAAGCGACAAGTACGTACACTCATTGGTCTTTTTAAGTTGCTATCGTCAATATGTGACTTCCCTTGCCACTATTGTTGCCCATGTCGGTGATATTAGCATAGCCAAAATAGTTTTGTTTTCATCATCACGTGGACAGATGGATGTCGGTAAGCTTTGCGGCAACTCCTGTGGATTCTTACGTCTTATATCATATCCGATTCCGGACTCGCAGCAGGATTTCGACGTCTGAACCGAAGCCAGCTCTTGCAATCTGATTATTGCCCACCCACCTTTTCGCAAACCTCTCAGAGCAAAAAGCAAACAACCGACTTTTGCTGTGGTCTGCGATGCTTCAGGGGGTGTGTGACCTCCTTGAAGAAGTCTCAGTCATCACAGAAGTTCCTGGCATAGACAAGAAAAATTGCAAAGCCCCTCACATGCTAATATCTTTGGCACTGGGGATAACTGATGACCAGTACAAGCTCAGTGAGCGAATGCCAGTGTTCCCGGATGGATCCTCAAAGGGAGCAGCGAAGCGTGGGCAGCAGCATCTTCAACAAATACACTAATGGGAGACTGATCCCCAGAGCCTTTCCGACTGGGAAAACAAATTCCTCCAACTACACAGCAGAGTCAGCAGGTCTGTTTTATGTTGTACAAGGGTTCAGAAAGTCAAACAAGCCCCCATCAAAGATTGCTCTCTTCACTGACTGCAGGTCTCTGCTGCAGGCACTTCAAAGCAACAGACGCGAACAGCAGCTAAAACAAAAACGTTTTTGAAAAAGCCCTCCATGGTCTTTCAAGACGATCCAGCACTGTACTCCAGTGGATTCCATCCCACTGTTAGGTCACTGGGAATGGGAAGGCTGATATTCTGTCCAAAGCAGGCAGCACTAGGGAGCAGTTCAGGCACCCAGTGACCTACAGAGAGGCCAAAACTATCATCCACAACCAATACTAAAACCAGTGGAAGAGAAGTCTGGATAAAGACGGTGGTGTAGATCCAATTCATGATCTCCTGGGATACCAGCAAACAGTTCTCTTCAGACTGAGAACTGGCCACTTGCCGACTGCTAGCCACCTACGTCCAATTAAGATTGCCCAGGCAGATGAATGCTCGTGCGGCACTGAATCTCAGGCCCCAGAGCCCATCCTCCAACTGTCCAGCCCATGGTGTTCTGCGGCGTCAAACTGGGCCAGAAGGCGCAGAGCTGCAAAAGCAGCTTTGGAGCGGCCGTCAAGACCTCAAGGATTCGTTGTAGCGACAGAATTGAAGACATGACGCAGCCAATGAAATTCGACCGCAAAAGAAGATGAAGAAGAAGTAGTAGAAGCATTCATATCAGAAACTGTTACCAGATTACAGATTCATCTAAACAACTTGCAACGAGCTGCTTCCTCATTTCAGTTTAAGGCGAATTTGGAGAAAAGCAGGATAACAGGGATTTATTTGCCTGCAACAGACAAATGGGCATATAATGGAAGTCTTATGTTGTATTAAATGCGTATAGATGTTTATTAATTTCAACTCGAGTGTCACTTTGACATGTAAAAACCTTCCCAGACGAGCGAATATGCCCTTTTCTTTACAACGAATAAACTGTTGATAAATAATATATCATTAAAAGCATTGTTAAGAACATTTGATGTTTAATACAGCCTATATATAATACGGATAATAACTAATAAATGTACTGTGAATCGTTTTTGTGCTTTAATTACAGACAATCCTTTGAATTCATTACAAATACCTGATGATCTTGTTTATGGAAAAACAAACAATGACTACTTACCTAAACTCTGTCGTTTAGTATATTTTACTACTGGGTAAACATAACTAGTGTTTGCAAAGCATATACAATGTTGTTAGAGCAGTGTGAAATAGCGAAAGAAACTGGGTCTCTAAAGTAACGTTTACATTTAAATCAGTGTGGGTTTGGCTGTTTGGCTGTATCAAGGTGTTGAAAATCCTGGTGGATGCACTTGTACATTTCCGGAATGACTGGTTAATTCCAGATGGCCAGTCTGAACTTCTTATGACCAAAGTAAAGCTAGGTTAGATTTCTATGGGATGTTCAACAATCTGCATTACTTGCCAGGTTATACATCAGTGTGTGTGTGTGTGTATGTGTGTGTGTGTGTGTGTGTGTGTGTGTGTGTGTGTGTGTGTGTGTGTGTGTGTGTGTGTGTGTGTGTGTGTGTGTGTGTGTGTGTGTTGCAAAGAGTGGGTTTTTTTTCTCACCACCGTCCCACTCTATCCGCATTCCCTCTCCTCCAGTGTCCCAACCTCTTGCCTGTTATTTTCAATTTCTATGGGCTCTGCTGGTACAGCCATGGGAAAGCTCACGTGAAGGTTCTGTCCAGTTACGTCCAGTTGTCATTACACACAAAGCATCTGTAAGGGAGCAAGTATGTTCCTTGACGTCTTGATGAAATGCCCTGTGTATATCTGCACCCGATGTGAACACAACGCAGGCTTCCAGTGATGGTGCAGGATTGCTACCTGCTGGTTTCCTCGCCAGTTTGAAGTCTACTTTTTCCGGGTCCCAGCCGCACCTTCGAATGTAACTTTTTTCTTGTCCAAGTTGAACAGATATCAGAAAACGAAAGCAAATTTGAGAAAACAACCATATCTATTCAAGCTGTCTCTGTCAGTGTCATGAACAAAGAAAAACAAGTTGTTCTGTATCTTCGCAAAACATTTAACAGGTGAACCATTTCAGTTAATATGATTAACGTCAATGTCAGTTCATGATTACTGACTTAATGCTTTTAACCCTTCTAAAAGGTTATTGCCTTTACGAACAATCTCTCTCTCTCTCTCTCTCTCTCTCTCTCTCTCTCTCTCTCTCTCTCTCTCTCTCTCTCTCTCTCTCTCTCTCTGCACATCTGTGTGGAACTCTCTTATCCAAGACCTAAGATTATAAAAG
>JADBJO010014879.1:25000-45892 GCA_016801955.1 Conus betulinus
GAAAGAGAGAGAGAGAGAGGGAGATAAAGATGTGTGTGTGTATGTGTGTATATATATGTGTGCGTGTGTGTGTGTGTGTGTGTGTGAGAGAGAGAGAGAGAGAGGGGGGGGGAACATAGGGTTGAAACTCAAAGTGGCGGAGACTTCCACACTCTTAGTAAGGGAGCAGAGTTCGTTGTAGCTCTCCAAAAGCTGAAGTGTGTGATTCAATAATTACGGTCTGCACGTGCACGAGATGACTTCAGTTGCTGATTCGGCACTTCTGATCTTCAAAACGCCATGCCGACTATTTTTGCTTTAAAGCTTCCTCACTACATTCGAGGTCCTCCTCCTCGTCTTTTGCTATAAAGTGACGTTCACATTGGCTCAAAGGTACCTTAGTAGCACAGGTTTGAAAAATTCCACGCCTATTCGGACAATCTGTGCCAGCACCACTGGTCGTCTTGAGTCTGATCAGAGTCAAGATCAACTGACGTAACACAGACTACTGTTAGCAAACTTTGGAACCGACTTCAAAAGACCAGCCCAACCAACGACAGGACTTGATGGAAAGTCCCAAGAGTCACAACTCTACCCCAGCATCGCTATATCCGACTTTGTCATTGGTGGGATCACTTCCTGTCCACCTCGTCAACTGCTCAGAATGTGTCTGAACATTAACTTGTCAAAAAACACAATACGGAATCGCCTCTGAGAAGATGGGTTATGCATTCGAAGATTTGTCAAGGGTTGCTCATTGACCCAATATCACTTTGTGAACAGGTGCTTTGGTATCTGAGCATCACTCATGGTATATGTACAGACAGTGACACGAGTAGTTCTCCGATTGTTTTGATTTTTTTTCTGCGAAGCCATGATGGATAAAAGCAATTCTGATGAAGACTTGATGAATGTTTTACTTTACTATATAGATCAAGTAACTTTACATGGTGACCGAAACATGATGGACTTGATGAATGTTTTGCTTTAACTGCATAGATCAAGTAACTTTACATGGTGACAGAATCATGATGGTGTGTGCGTCATCTTTCTTACTGTAGAAGTGACCTGGTGGTGGTGGGAGGCATCTTCATGACCAAAGTCTTATCAACAGGCTCACGAGATTCCTCTCCTAATAGCAGACCTTGACTTCGAGATTACCTGCATTTCATCCCATAGAAAATTTGTGCGATGTTATCGACAGACGTGTCCAAACACGCCCTTAAGAGAGAAATGGGCAGCCATTGCAACTGACACTGTCTGACGCCTCACTCTGTCCATGCTATGAAGATGTCAGGAAGCTAAGGATGCCAGAGGTGGTCATTCATGTTGATGACTTAATCTGTATAATGCGAGGTCCATATAACTGATTGTTAACACAATTAAACAAAATATCATTATCATTATGAATACTTATATGGCACCTATCCTCGGCTAGAGACCAAGCTATATGTGCTTTACAATCCACACTCGTTTACACAACAGGATGCCTATCTGGGTAGTGTCGACTGAAGAGCTGCCAGCTGGCACTTCATTCAGTCATTTCCCTTGTCATGCAGTCAATATCGTTCAATATCGTTCACTCCATTTCCTTACTTCCTTCATTCTTTCCATTTTTCACGTAGGGTGCATGCTATGTGTAATGTGTCATCCATACCAACGGCCAAACTGGCCTGGCCTCTCTTCCGAAAATTAGTGATGGGATTTTACGTGTGTGCAAGATGTTATGCTGTTCACATACGGGACCTCGCTTTATAGTCTCATTCGAATTATATCCTTATTTCTGATTTTTGTTCATTCGTTTGGACTGTTCATTTTTTTCTTGATTCAACGAAGCGAAAAAATATTAAAATTAAAAACCCACGGCTCAAAAACAGCTGTGTTTCTCTCTCTTTTTTTCATTTTTGGGACCCTATATATCAAGCTGTATGACGTCTCGATTTGTTCATAAGCTGGACGTTCCCGCCTTTAAGATTGTATGCATGCATCTAGAAAGAGAACTCTAGATCCTATTCCATACGTGTTAATATTAACAGCTGTGCGACTTGGTCATTAGCAAGTGAGGGGATGGGGAGAAAACTGGTCAAAATAGTCCCTGTTCTGGTCAGGGGGACAGGTCTGCCAGAATCAAGAAAGGTGCTACTAACAATTCATTGTTCAAGGCAAAGGTTGATGGAAAAGTGGTGACAGAAACAAGCATAGACCTCTGCTAGAAATTTAAAGCCACAACTCTGTAGTTAGACGAGTGTGTGTGTGTGATGGTTGTCCACGATATACCGTGGTCAAAATTTATGCCTAGACGAGTGTTCGTGTGATGGTTGTCCACGATATACCGTGGTCGAATTTATGCCTATAGCACACCAGAACAATGTACCTTTTGGAGATAGCACTACACTCCACGCACACGGAGTGGGAGGTGAAAGTGGTACTAGATAAAGCCATGACTGCTGGGGGTATCCATCCATGCATTCAGACCACTATTCACACGACTGAGGGAAGGTCAGTTAGAACTGACATCTCACTCTGCTTATTGGCAGCTGTTCTTTTCCCCACCTTGCCCCTAAACCCCTGACATCCCCCCACCCTCACCCACCCGTTAGCTTCTTTCTTTCGTCGTAAACTGTTGTGAACTGCTCTGGGTTCCCAAAGTGTCTGGTGACTCCTATAGAATAGGCTTCTGGACTTCAGACTTATCCGAGAGCTACACCAGTCGTCAGTCGGTAACGGTAGGACTTGTGCTTCCTGACGCCATCAGTGGTCGAGGGCTTCCCTGCTGTCTTTACTTGATGTTGCACTTGAACTGTACCGAGTTAGTACCATACCTGAAATGGATAAGTCTCAGTCTGGCACCAGAGTCTGCAGCCTGTGCTGTTTCTTGATGTGGCTCTGTATCCTCGTATTTGAAGTTGCATCTGCCTCACATGTATTGCTGTTAGGCGTCAGGTCTGTTGACGACCTGCTGTTGTGATGAAGTTTGGTGAAAAAAGTAGGAGTACACCTAAGTACTCACTACACATATACATTAACACATTTTAAGGTTCGGAATGTAGGTATCGCCAGCTAGTAAGATCCTCAGCTGCGCAGAGGAAGGAAGTTTTCAACACTACAACTTTGAAAGAGAACTTACAGTACTACTAGCTGAAATATTTTGCATAATTGTATGTGTGGATGGTAACACATACGTAAACGTTAAATCAAGTCAGGAAAAGGGATCGAAAGTAATTATAGCGTAGTTTAGCGTTCTTTAATACGGCTACTTCTGAATGGCAGATACAGAATACCTCAGTGACATCCACTCTTGCGTGCACTCTCTTAGATAATAACATTTGTCTGCAGTTGATCAAAATTTCCTTTCAGTTTTGTCTTTGTCTTTAACTGGAATTGATCCCCTTCTTATTGAAATAAATAAGATTTCACTTTGATTTCTTTTTTCATTTGCTATTCAATTCGTAACTTGGAATATTTGGTTTATCGCTTCCTCTGGTAGGGATATGGGGATAAACTGGTCACTGAAACGATTCAGAAATTTGAGGTGTCTTGACACATGAGAGAGGCAAGGAAGTATAGTCCCAACGTATTGCAGACGAAATTTTATTTAATCTCATACAAACTTCTTACTTGTCACCATGAGTGATACTTAGATATGACTGGTCAATCTGACTTGACTTTGTGAGTAATCTATCACTGATTCACTTTGTGAGTGATCTATCACTGATTGACTTTGTGAGTGATCTATCACAGCTGGGTCTCTACTCTTGTCACTTGTTTCATTTCGTAGTCCGCTTGTTATTTTTTCTGTCAAATGCGTAATCTGAGAATGGTTTATGCCACCGATAGGATAGTGTCACTTGTTGTATGAATGTTTAGGCTCCATGTGTCAGTGTGAAATGAAATGGGTGAAACATCTTTATTCTGTAATTTGTAATTATTTTCAACATTTTGATATGTTTGAGAATTGTGGGGAACGTCCAGTTTATAACACAGGGACTGGTTTGACGGAAATGATAAGATCAACAAAATCATCGACAAGATGCAGACACGTTATTGACCAAACCTGCAAACAGAAAGAGGCCTACCAGAAAGCAAGGCAGTGCCTGTATCAGAAGCTTAGGCAGACAAAGAACTAACAGCAGAGAAGCAAAACTAAAGGTCTTCAAGCTGCTGCTGATACCAGCATGTAAAACAAAGTTCGACGATGGCTTCATGCTGTACAGGGATCTCAGGCATCTGCCTCGGGCTCCCGTGCGTTCTGCTGAGAACGAGGACTGATATACCTGCGTACTGGGCACAACACTTCAAGGCACTCCTGAACAGAGAGTCCCCATGTCAGAAAAGGCGACTGCAGCATTCCCACGACTACGGGTGAAGAAACCTCTGACAGACCCATCTTAGACTGCTGAGATTAAGACAGCACTAAAAAGCATAATTGTTAAGGCTTTTGCAGCCAATGGCATTTGGAGACATTGACGACCTGGTTCCAGATCATCTTGGAAAATGGCGAGGGCGAGGTAGAATAAAACTTCAAGGATATCTTCATGCACATGTCTACAAGAGGAAAGGATTTTTCACTTGTGTATTGTAGAAAACTGTTTGCCAGAACCATTCAGGATAGAATCAAAATCCCTACTGCCGACAGCATTGTCCCTGCATGCAAAGGTAGTTTTCAAGTAGGCAAGGGCACCAGTGGCACGGTAGTTACCGTTTGCCAGCTGCATGAGAATTGACACAAGCAGAGCCAGAACTTCAGCTGGTGCTTGTTGATGTGACGAAAGGCGTATGCAGGGTGAGTTTTACAAAATCCGGTGCCTTGGGTATGCTGAAAACCTCGCCGCACTGACCTCATTCGCCATAAGGTGACAGCGTGCTGGCTGCACACTCCAGGAATGACATCTAGTCCATGGCAGTCTGGTTTGCTATGCTACGGTCTGTTAATCAGCATGTTCCAACCCTTACCATCAATGACAAGCAGCACTCCACATACACGTCCTGTTGTTATCAACAGCCCAGTGATGAAGACCACGAGCAAGTGTTGCTATCTAGGCAGCACTGAGAACAGTGGAACATCTCTGCACATGGAGGCTACACTGTAAACCACAACAGCCACTGTCACCTTCGGTAGTCTCACAAACAATTTACGGAAAGTCATGTCATGAAATTCTTCACCACGACTGCACTGTTGACGCAGTGGTTATCAGTGCTCTGCTGTGCCGTTGAGGCCTGGATCACCTTCTGTCTACACCCCGAACAGCTGGAACGAGTCCATCAGCGTCCCTGCACAAGATCTCCAACATCAGGTGGTAAGAAATGTCAACCTTTAAGTTCTGGAAAGCGTGGATTTCCCAGCATCGAGTGTCTCTACTTATGAAGAGTCAGCTGCAGTGGGTGTGACATGTCGTTACCATGGATGAAAAACAGAGTCCCTAAAATGCCCCCTGTATGACCACATGAAGCAAGAGCAGTGTGACCAAGGTGGACTGTTCACGTGGTACAATGACACTCAGATGACACATTCAAGAGTGGTACCATGGATACAGTCAGTGGGAAACACAGTATCCTTCACAGGTCCTGCTAGAGATCTCTGTGCCATCAGGGCACCCAAGTTCTCAGGATGAACAAAGTGACTGATGTTCAGGCAAGCAGAAACACAAGGGAGCAGAGTTACACTTCGCTGAATTCCTCGGAATGTCTGTGGTCGTTAGTGTGCCTCAAATGCAGGCGTCCATTTTCATAAATAAACCATTCTGGCCAATGACCTGCATGACAGACATCATTAAAGTCAACAGGAGAGTCCAGCCTTGCATATTACGCCTGCTTATTTGTTTAACAACAGGGACACATAACGTTGCGTATGAATGACTTTTAGTAGAAATCCACTTTTATTCTTCATTACTTAAACTTTTCTGTAGTATTCTTTTTGCGCACAAGGGTCTGTCTTCCTGTTACTTAAAAGTAGTAATACCTCACTTTGTGTGACTGCTTACTAGTAATAGAGGGCCACTCGTTTCATGTTGTCAGATAACACATTCTGTCTACCTGTGTACCTACGCTGTAACGGGGTGGCGGATTGCCCAGGAAGTGAGGATGAGGCAGGGTGTGACAGCTACACCTGTCCCGGGTACTATCGTTGTCGTGGTCTTGCTGCCTGCCTTCCTGTCACTCTTCTATGTGATGGACTGTACCAGTGTCCACAGTGGGATGACGAGCTCTTGTGTGGATTCACCTGTCCTCACCACTGTACTTGTTACGGCAATGCGTTCTTTTGTCATGGCACATTTTTGGCGGGAAATTTCCTTCAGTTACGTTTCCTTGATGGGCAGAACTCCAATCTGACATCTGCTGATCTTGTGAACAACACGATGCTGGTGCATCTTAGTCTGAGGTACTGTAATCTAAAAAATCTCAACACTTTAAACCTTCCTAATCTTCTGTTCTTAGATTTGAGTAACAATGCCATCAAACAGATCAATAGTGAGAACATCAAAGGTCTAGTAAGTCTTCATACACTTGTTTTAGCGTCAAATCCAGTACGTGGTCGTTTCATTACCGGCAGTAAGAAGGCTGCTTTTGGATCCATAAAAATATTAGACCTCTCCAGCACACACGGAAAAGACTTCAACACAGAGATGCTGACTTTCTTTCCTTCATTGACAAGTCTCAATCTTTCATACAGTGGTGTAGAGAGCATCTTGGGAGGGGGGTTCCAGTCTCTGTCACAGCTGGAAGTGCTGGATCTTCGTGGTTGTCCCATGATCCAGTTCCCGCGGGAGTTGTTCCAGGGACTAGAAATTCTGCAGGAAGTTCAGGCTGACAACTACAAACTCTGTTGTCCAGCCATGTTGCCCGAAGGCTTCAACACTGCACACTGCAGTGCACAGAGGATGAAGTGTCGTCCTGTGAGACTTTATTGAGGTCATCAGTTTACCGTGTGTTTCTGTCTCTCTTTGCTGTGTGCACGTTGCTTGGGAAACATGATCAGTATCATGTACAGACTATGTATCAATAAAGCGACGAGTAAAGGCAGTTTCAGTATCTTTGTCACTCATCTCTGTGCGGGCGATTTCCTTATGGGTATCTACTTGGCTATTATTGGTATTGCAGATCATATTTTTAAAGGCAGCTACCTTTGGAAAGATGTATTATGGACTACGAGTGCAGGATGCATGTCTGCTGGCTTTCTGTCGATGTTGTCCAGTGAAATTTCTGTGTGCTTTATTGGTCTAATCACACTTGACCGTTTTATTGTCATCCATTTTCCTTTTACAACTCATCGCTTTAGATCTCGATCTGCTCAAATGGCCAGTGCTGCTGTTGTGTGGGTGACAGGTCTTCTTCTTGCTGCTGTGTTCCTCTATTTCCAGCCATGTCTTACTGGAGCTTTTACAGCCAAACAGGTATTTGCATTCCTCTGCCTATCACCAGGAAAAAATTTCCAGGTCAGAGCTATTCTTTTGGCGTCATGATCGTTTTAAATTTTGCTTTATTCTTAATGATCGGCTCAGGCCAAGGACTGATTTATAAATCCATTGTGGAATCCAGAATGACCAACAGTCACACCACAAAAATGTCCAAAGATGTGACCATCGCTCGTCGATTGCTGACGGTTGTGATGTCGGATTTTATGTGCTGGTTTCCCATTGGTTTGCTTGGTCTTCTGGCCGCCAATGATATCCAGTCCCCGGAGAACTGAACGTGGCCTTAGCTATTTTCATACTGCCCATCAATTCAGCATTGAACCCCTTTCTCTACACCATTAATACACTAATGGAGAAGTCACAACAGCGTACTGAGGAGAAGTTACAACAGCAACTCATGGCAGAATTCAATGATGCAGAAATAAAAGCTGGTTAAACATTTTGGAGCTGTATGTGAGTTAGGTTGACACTGACATACAAGGAGATATTGATCAGGTCGACAACAAATGGATGTATTTGACAAACAAAAAGAAAACAGTATATTACCGCATTTTGCAATAGTTCTACTATCTAAATCTTTGAAGTCAGAAATAGTAGTACAGACCTCGGTTATGGAACAGAGAAACGTCTAGTCAGAACTGTGCGATTGATGTCCCGTTTTCAAAGCCATCGTGCTTTTTAAAAGTAATTTCTTCTGTAGATGAAACCTGGAATGTTGCTTGCTATGTTAGCGTAAAGTGCATTAAGCTGTCGCAGTGTCAACAGTATCAATGTGTGTGTTGAATTTTTTTCCAAGTATGTCTGTTTATCATATGCCCTTTGCTCTCTCTCTCTATCCCTGTCAATGTTTGCCTTTGCGTTTAGGGGCATGTCACAGTGAAAATCAATGTTTCACCTTCACAAAGAGAGGGACGGATTCACCTCAAATTGGGGTTAATGACGTCTACGTATTAGAGCGATTTTAAATCTTCATAAACATGAGTAAATGGTTTCTACGTACTATTTAGAGCGATGTTTACCGAACAAAAATGAAAAAAAAAAAATACAGAGGTACTAGACTGATTAAATGAAGACATATAGATGTAATTAGAAATCATCATACTTCTTTTTTTTTCCCTTCATTTTGGCCTTAATAAAAAGTCTGTTTTGTTTTCTTTGTTTTGTTCTTCTGCAACAAGGTCCACAGACAATCTCACATTTAGGTTAAAGTAACGGTCATGGCACACAAATGCCGCAGGTGGGTTAGATAATTGTGAATGGCACACAATGTAACCATCGAGCCAAGTTACGGTACAGTGTCATTGCTGGGTTAGATCAAACGATTGTTCGTGACACAGTGTCACTCCTGGTTTAACATAGATCTTGTTTACGGCACACAAGGTCACATCAGGGTCTGGCACAAATTACGGCACGGCACACAACGTTACAGCTGGGTTAGATCATTTATAATGGCACACGACGCCACCACTGGGTTAAAATCAATATTTGTTCATGGCACACAATGTCCCGTCTGAGCGAGTCGACTGATGACACGCAGTACTACATCTGGGATTAGACTAAACGATTATTCATAACACATACAGTGTTCCAGCGAAGTTAGATGAAATAAACTATTCTTGGCACGTAATGTCACAGTTGGGTTATATCACTGTTTATGGCACGTAATGTCACAGTTGGGTTACATCTTTGTTCATGGCACACAACGTCACAGCTGGGTTACATCATTGTTCATGGCATGTGTATGTCACAGCTGGGTTACGTCATTGTTCATGGCATGTAATGTCACAGCTGGGTTACATCATTGTTCATGGCATGTAATGTCACAGCTGGGTTACATCATTGTTCATGGCATGTAATGTCACAGTTGGGTCACATCATTGTTCATGGCATGTAATGTCACGGTCACATCATTGTTCATGGCATGTGATGTCACAGCTGGGTTACGTTATATACGTGTTTGTGGCACACGATGCCAAGCTAGGTTCTGTCTTGTGATTCGTTTGTCGACATTTTTAGGTGGAGCTTATAAGTCATTTTGCAAACTAAGTTAGATTAGATGATTGTCCAATGCCACAGCTTGGTTGAATTTTTACTTTTGAACCGTCATCGTTTAGTAGCTCATCAGAAAAAGGAGGCGACTGCTGCTTTACGAAGCAACTTTGAAAGAACGAAGTTGTGATGGTGAAGGTCCAGCTTCCTGTCAGCTTCTGATGCTTCCCCATCTTTAGAATGGAACAGACGGCTCCCTTCAGGATATCATCCACACCACCAGACCCCGACTGCAGTTGAGGGAGAGAAGATTGACGAGAGGGGATCTGGCATTCTGTGAAATCGACCAAGCCCCGACCAGAGGTTCTCAGGCAGACATCAGTCAGCAGCCTATGCCTTGTCACAACGCAGACTGGAAGAAACGAACGAACCACTCCAAGAACTCAGTTCTGGGCGCAGTGTCAAACACTGCACAGTGTGAGAATCGCAGTTTCAAGAGGACCGTTCACTTCCAAGCAGACAACTCCTGTGAACAGAGAGTCTCCACTGCTTCTGGGAACAGTGGCTCGATTTAACCGTTCCCACTTTCTTCTTGCGCAGCCATTGATCTGCTTCAACGCCCCTGGCGTAATGAACCCAGGTCAAGCCGATTTAACGAATAGGAATCAGTCTAACAGTGTAGGCTACCGGCCACACACACGGCTTGAAACAACACAACCTTCTCAGCCAGAGGGCAAAAGGTGACTGCTGTTCTGCTGTTAAGTATCCCCCAGCTTCTGGAAGTGAGCAGTCTATTTCTTGAGCGTCCACTGTTTGAATTTAGTTGAAATTGAAATGAAACAACTCGTAGGCCTTGTCGAATATTTTCACTTAATATGTCCGTTCGACATTTTCCCAAATCCTGTAACTTAGCTTTTACCCATCCCAGACGTTGTAACAGCAAAATCAAAACACAAGACCACATGCAGCAAACTGACTGCGGTAGAGAAAAAAGGAGAAGGATCAGCCATAGTCACATATCCATTTTTATTCAGATTGCATTCTTTCACTTAAAAGATATATATATATATATATATATATATATATATATGTGTGTGGTGTGTGTGTGTGTGTGTGTGTGTGTGTGTGTGTGTGTGTGTGTGTGTGTGTGTGTGTGTGTGTGCATGCATCGATGTAGGCATGTCTATGCTGATACTTGATGTATGTAACGCCTCCCTAGCATACTTCCCTACCTATATTGCCAAACACATTCTCGTTCATTGAAATATCTATTAAACGAAGACGAGATATATGATTCTGATCTTATGTGTAAAGTTGTAGTAAAGACAGCGACGTTAGTTGCTATGAAGATGGGGGGAGAGAGAGAAGCATATTGACAGATTCCAGGTAGAGTATAGAACCACTCTCCCACAGTGCCTTGTAAAAGCACGGATTCTGTCAAACGCCTTCTTGAAATCTATGAAGACGTCACGGAACATTCTCTGGTGTTGAAGATGCATTTGGTAAAGAGTTCACAGTCGAAAGTTTGTTCGATTGTGCTTCAGCTTTTGTGGCTTCCAGCCTGTTCTTCAGCAATTAAGGCGCCTCCTTTGTACTGTTTGTTGCAGAAGTCAGCGCGATATTTAATATACCATTCCACTGTGTCTTTTTCCTCTCTGTGAAAGTTTCCTTTTTCGCTCAGGATGGCGTTGCCTTGACTTTGCTCTTGTTAAGTCAAGTCTGTTATAGATTAAAAAGCTTTTGTTGAGTCGTTGTTGTATTTTCATCACACTGTTGTTAATTTCGATTTTCCTTTGGAGTCTCCATTTTTCTCACAGATCTTCTTGTCTATAGCACGGTATTTTCCCTATCTGCCTTTTCTAGCGGTTTCAAACTCCTTCTAGTGTCAAACGTTTCGGAGATAATGCTTGTGATCCATGGCTTTTGATTTCCGTCAGTTTATTCTTAGGGACCTTTCTCGTGGTTTCAGTCGCTGGGTTGAAATATTTGTGACGGTTTCAAGGAGAAATCTAGCAGTAGTAGTGGGGGAGGTTTTCCTTCTACTGTGACTTGGAATTGTTCAACGATGTGAGGATCCTGATGTCCTTCACATTATTTTAAAGTTCACCATGACAAGGTTGTGGTCACAACCGAACGTCAGCAGCCAGAAATATCCTTGTCTAGCCTTTGTTGGTGCCAGGTTTCTTCTGGTTCTTCACAAGATGGTCCATCTGGTTGTGATACAAACCATTTGGTTTTGAAACGAACTGACCAATGAGACGAATGGAGGAATCTCACGACATTCTTGGTCTGAAAGTTAGATAGGAGAACAATGGGCAGATACAGAGGAAAGAAGGGCATGTCTTCGACTTAACTGGAGAAGGAAACCATATACATAAGGAAACCATATACATAAGGAAAGATATACATAAGGAAAACATATACACAGAATGGGAGGATTATTGACAAGAACACTGGGAATGCTGTGCTAGCAGCCGCATCATGGTCATCTGCCTGCGAGCAAGACAATTTATCACCACAACAGTGCAAATGATTATATGCTCCTATATCAGACTATGGTGATGGCCAGATTGCAGAGTTCCATGCACATCTCCAAATGGTCATCAACATTGTTGAGGGCGGCTAGAATGTCAAGGCTAGTACAGATGTCCAAGACTGGAAGCATTTCAGCAGCGCCTACTGTAATAAGACCAGCAATGATATGGAGACACATGCTAGAACCTACCTGTGGCAGTGACTGTGTCCTTGCCCACATTCTCAATAACCATGAGAATTCCAAAATGGCATTCTCCAAATGGTCATATCCTGTTTACTCTGTAGTGAGTCACTAAGACTGTTTTGTGAACCAAGAGTTTTTTTGTCAAAGTAACTTCAAAATCTGGAACTGGTCTGAAGAGTTTGTCATCGTCTGTCTATCCTATGTAAAATAGATTGGCAAAATGTTCGGATATTCCACTAAAGTCTCCATCATTGATCTCTGTTGATAGACACCCCCACCCTCCCCATGTTGAGAACAGTACTGCCCATTTGAAAAAGGTCTCCATTGTTTGATTTCTTCAGGCTTTCTTAAGCAGAATTAAATGCTAACATTCATTTTTTGAGTTTTCTGTTGTGTCTGTTATTGCCCCTTCCAATCTATCAGGACTCAAGCACGCACACACTCCACAGCATCTTCTTTGCTCTGAATCTAATGCACGTCTGGTTGAGATCAAAACACATGGCGAGAACACTTTACATTTAAATCAAGCTCTATCAGCCCTGTCAGACCCCAGTTTAATCAGTGACACTCTGATGTGATATGTTCCTTCAAATCTGGTCTGTTTCAACAAGACTGACTGCTCTAGGGCCACGTCCTTTATGAGCAGCGCGCTTTAATTTTTTGCAGTTGCACGATAGAGAGTGCAAGATCGTGTACAGTGGAGACAACCTTACCATAAGCAATACTTGCACGGATGTTGCTAGTGTCGAGAGACGATAATGTTTTCTATAATTATCGTCGCTCACTGCTCGCACTAGCCGAGCGGTTATGACTCGTGGCGTGGCCGTCTTCACTCTAGCTGATGGCATCCTTCTCATCACGGGGCTGTTACCACTATCTAAAATGGCTTTCGGTATTGGTCATCTACCATTCACAGCTCAAAGCTCACCCGCTGCTTGTCTAAAGTGTGGTTTGCAGTGCAACCTAGGATCACAGCGTGGCCTCAGCCCTTTGAGTGATGCTGGGACATCACCTAAACGTATCAGCAGGGCTCACTTAAGAAATAGCCCCCATACGGTTTGAATCCAGGCTATGATTGGCCTTTGGGTTGTATCCCTTTTTACAGGTGAATAATCATATAATTATACGTAACAAGGAAAGCTAGATGCATTCATTCCTCACCTCTGCCTGAGCTTCCATATTAAATCATTCACACACTATTCACGCCACACACACATTCTTCAGTCATGCGCATTTTTTAATGAAGCCTTGAAGGTTCACCAAAGACTGATCGCCAAGACGGTGTGCGTAACGACGACGACGTGTATGACGATGACAAGAACAACAATGCTGCAGATGAAGCAATGAAGACGTCAGTGATCACCGTGATGACTGCAACACATGCAGAGGGAAGAAGACAACAATGATGACAAAAAGGACATGGAGGTGCGTGGTTTGTGCGTGTGCTCGTTCAGTAGAGAAGACAATTTCATGGAACCCACAAACAAGACGTACTACTAACACAGTACTGAACGATGAGACTCTGATCACATATACAAACAAGCAGAATACTGTTTACGACCACCCTTCCACACATACCCACACAAACACAACGCCACACAATGCATGGCAGAGCATTATTCATACAACACATTAATAACACCATGCACAAAACTCACAAGATCCCAAACGTCATTGGACACAACATTATCTTCAGATCAGCTCATGTCGTTTGTAGCCCACATATCATACCTGCATTTAACAATACTGAACCAGCCCTGCGGTCAGTACCAAGCGGCAGAACATCGGGAAAAAAGAACCACAGGAGCCATCAAGGACACCCGGCTGCAGAAGACGATCCTTGTCCTTGGACTAAACAAAACTCATCGACATGTACGTTGAGACCAAACTCTGGACTACAAACGCCTGAATGCCTCCAGAGCAATAACTGATTGCTCATAGACTTGAAAACAAAATCAACAACAGACTACAATTTACGCATGCACACCCCATTGGATGAGGTGTCAAGACACTTCACAGTAGTAGCAGAGTAAACGGGCTCTTTTTGTGCTGAATTGCAGTTTGTCTTTAATTTTTACCTCGATGAAAGCAAACTTGTGTATGGTAATATCTATGCTAGTGTTTTGCTTTACCTCAGGTGATGAGAGTTCCTTCCTCCACACTTTGATCACGATAATTATGTTATGGTCATGATAGACTGAAAGAAACCATCTTCAGTGATTCAATTATGAAACACCATATGGATGGATCTTACTTCCTTTTTTGTGCTCCAGCCTCCTGGTTTTTTTTTTTACATTGAAAAGATCTTTGAGCATTTTTTCCCCTTTCCGTTAAGGTGGGGCCTACATCTTCCTCTTTTTCCCCCACGTTTTCTCCGTCATTACAACCATGCGCACCATACACGTCTTAATGTTCTGTTACTAATGGACATTCTCTGCTGGACTTTCAGTGTTTTGGCGTTTGATACAAAGTGTCAGGATTCGGGGGCTCAGTTACACAACCAAGCGAAGAAGAGGTGACCAGCAGAGAGCGAAGAGAAGTGACCAGCAGCTCAGCCACAAGCTTTCCAGAGCCTGTTTCACAACTGGCTTCCTCAAGCTGAGACAGAGCGGGGTCGTGAATGGTGTAGCGAATATCACTCTTGCCACTGTGTGTGTGTGTTCATAGCTCCGTGCATCATTTATTGAAAACTTTTACGCGAATCTTGTGCGTTTAAGTTTCTGATCTGTGCGAATAAAATCATCATACAAAATGTTTATTGTAACCCTACTAATTGTGTAGATTTCACCTCTCTCTTTATCATGCCAATGTTACCTAGAATGACAGACAGACAGAGACAGACAGAGAGACAGATAGACAGACAGACAAAACGATACAGACACACAGACACAGAGAGAGAGAGAGAGAGAGAGAGATTGAGAGAGAGAGAGATGAGAGAGAGAGAGAGAGAGATTGCATGCTGAGTAAAATAGACAGCAGGTATTCAAAACATTTCTGAGATAGTTACTGCATAGATGACACTATTTCAAGATTGTTTAGAGTGCTTCTGTGATTCTAATGTCAATGGAATGTTAAAGCTGCACAGCCAAAGACTTTCTGAAGTTTGAAAATATATGAGGTAAGGGTCAGATTAGTGCAGGAGGCACTTCTCTCTGTGGTGTCTCTCTCTGTCTGTCTGTCTGTCTGTCTCTCTCTCTCTCTCTCTCTCTCTCTCTCTCTCTCTCTCTCTCTCTCTCACACACACACACACACACACACACACACACACACACACACACACACACACACACACACACACATCAGAACGATATGTCCTGGCCTCTCTGACTACCTCCAGCAAGTTGACGATGCCAAGAAAATAGCCATCATCGACCACGAATTGACGAGGTTCACTACTGACATTGCCGCGCTGTAAGAGACAAGACTTCCCTCCAGCAGCAGCCCCAGGCTCAAGGACTACACGTTCTTTTGGCAGCAACTGCAGCTAGAGGAGCACCGACTGCATGGCGTCGGATTGGCAGAGCCAAGCTCTTTCCTATTCTCGGTTGAACTACCTTCCAAATGGACAGCGCGAATCCTCCCTCTCTGGCTCACAGCATCTTCTGAACCAACAAGCATCCTTGAAGAGCTGGAAGCCAAGATCAGAGACGTAGCTGCAAAATGACACATGTTCCAGGTCGGGGACTTCAACGCCCGGATTGATATAGACCAGAGCTCCTGGTCCCGCTGCATCGGCCGTTTTGACATCGGCAAGCTTAGCGAAAATGGACAGCAGCTACTTGAATCTTTGCTCCAAGACTTCTGAATTACGAACATCTCCCCACCAAGCCATACCACAGAATGTCCTGGAGGCTAAGTCAAAAATGTGCGAAATAGAGGCAACCTCAAGCACTAAGATGAAAGTGTACCAAGCCTGCGTGCTCAGCACTCTTCTATACGGAAGCGAGAATACAGACTGAACGTCTTTCTTCCCCGAAGATGGAGCATGGCTGCCTTAATGGCGGGATAAAAAAAAACGGTCATACACACAAATCTCGATCCACTCCCTTTGTTGGTAAAAGGGATTGATACTTGCCTGTCCATATAAGGAGCGTTCGCAGGAGTATCAGCCTCCGTACGCAGAAGAAGAATGTCTTTTGTCTGCGCTGCCTGAGAAGACTCCTTGGCATCACTTGGCAGGACCGCATCACCAACAAAGACGTCCTGGCCCAGGCAGGGATGCACGTCGATATGCTAACATCGCCTGCGCTGGCTTGGCCATGTCAGCTGCATGGACCACGGTCGCATCACAAAGAACATGCTCTACGGTGAGCTGGCTACAGGCTCCAGACCCACAGGACAACCCGCCCTACACTACAAGGATGTATGCAAACGCGATCTGAGGACAGGCAGCCTCGACCCAGCAGACCTGGAGGAGAAATCAGCTTCAGACTGGGTCAGCTGGTGGTCCACCATCAAGATAGGCCTCAAGCAAGCACAGCAGAGGAGAGAGGCCCAGTGGGATGAAACGGAGGCGCCGCAGACGGCAAAGAATTGCGTCGGCACCAACAAACACTCCTAACCGAAACTTCACCTGCAGCAACTGCAACAGAGTCTGCTGGTCAAGGATCAGGCTCTTCACAGACAGACAGACAGACAGACAGACAGACAGACACAGCACTGTGATATATTTCTATGTTGCAACAAATCATCAGATCCGAAAAATAAATCATGCCCAACAGTCATACTCGAGCAGGTATGGTACTGATTCTATGAAAGTTACCCTAGAATCCGTCTTGCTTTTATTTTTGACAAGATAATTTTCTTCAAGCGTTCCTCTCGTTCTTTCTTTTTGTGTTCCATGACAACATTGAAAGTATATAAAAAGGGGTTCAGCGCTGAATTCATTGGTAGCAAGAAGATAGTTAGGGCAACGTTTAACATAGTGGAGAGTGTAAGTCCATTATAATCAAGCACAAAAAATAAAACCAGTAATAATCCAGCAGAGAACATCAGTCATCACGACAGAGAGAGAAAACGGCGCGTGAGAAGAATGTGAAACGTCTTTGCCGTATTGTGCACGACAGACAGTGACATTGTCATGCGGATGGTGTGGTAGAGCAACAGCTGACCAGTTCCGGTCACTGACGCTATTAGAAAATTGAAGATGATGATGAGACCTAGCCTGTAACCATCACCTGGTCCACTATTGTCGAGGGGAAGTGGAACACACAGGCTGTGCTGCCTTTGTTCAACTGCAAGTCAGAGAGATTTGGTAATAAAGGGAGTGACGAAAGTAAGGTGCTTAAAACCCAAACAGACACGCTGGCAGAAACTACCCACCTCCTGCTGTGACTGGCTGAATCAATGGAAGAAAATAACGTTATCACACGCTCCAAAGTGATGAAGAAAAGAAGCATCAATGAAGATTCACTGGACAGCAGAGCCAGAGAACCAGCCACCTGACAAGCCACACTATTCCTCCATGACGTGTCGTGCCACACATAGCTGCCTTGGAACAGCAGGTCAGCAACGGCTGGGATGGACAATGCCAGGCCCATGAAGATGTTGGACACACACAACTGCAACATCAGCAGACCAACGACTGTGTTTCCTAAGTCACTCTGGAAAGTCAAGTGGTATATGACATAAACTATGTTTCCAGTTAGTGCCATGGCACAATAGATGCCAATTACCACTTTGTAAACGGGGAAACCAAGCAAAGCATCGCAAGTGGATACACTATCTTCTGGTGCCGAGCACTTTGCCGTGTTAAACCCATCTGGTAGAACAGCTGGACAACAGAGCTTGTAATTGTCAGCTGACAGTGAGCGCAGATTACTTAGGCCTTGGAAGATATCTGTTCGGTACTGTGTCAATGGACAACCTCGCAAGTCAAGATCTGTGAGCTGTTTGAGTGACTGGAATCCATCTCCAAACATTTTATCTACACCACTGTGTGACAAGTTCAACACTCTGACCGCAGGGAAGTATTTCAACATTTTTGGATGGATTTCTCGTATGTAAGTGTACGACATATCCAGACTGATGATAGAACTGAAAGTGATATTAGTTTTACCAACAATGAATTGGTCAGATAGTGGGTTTGAGGCTACTATAAGAGTGTGAAGATTGGATAGATTCTGAACATGGTCACTGTCTATTTGAAATAATAGATTTTCACTGATATCCAGTACGAGAAGATTAGGGTGTGTCATATTTGAAAGATGGGTGAGGCCACATCGAGCCAAACTGAGATGTACCAGCCTCATATTCCTGGTAAGGTCTGCAGGTCTAATGCCAGAGTCACGACCATCCAAAAAACGCAGCTGAGGGAACTTTTCAGCTGCAAACAGACCCTGACAATAAAAAGACGAATAGTAACAAGTACAGTTCTCTGTGCAGTTCATCTTGGGCAGCTCATCATCAAATTGTGGGCAGTTGTTTGTTCCATCACTTAGAAAACTAGGATGAAGGCAAATTGTAGAGCCTCTACAACGGTAATAACCAGGACATATGTGAAACTGTCACAGCCTTCCTCGTCCTCGCGGCCTGGGCAGTCAATGACGTCATTACAGACGGTGAAGACAGGGAGGCAGTAGCCATTTCCAGGACACTGGAAATGAGTGCCAGGACACTGTTGTTCTGCAGCTTTATAAAACGCTCATGATGCTTTCTAAAGTAAACGCTCACTGGATACGGGGGTAGCTCAATGTGTTCTGACAAAGACTGTTTGTCACACGACATTAAGTCTGAACCATCAGGACATTCTTGGGTCCCATCACATCTTTCACGACGATGAATACACTGTGGATCATCATTATCAGTATTATCATTATGGTTATCACTGTGCTTGTATACAACAGTTCATTTCAATGCTACTCCTGATGCGTCTTGTTTTCAACATTATTAAATGTATCGCTTTGTTAATGGATATGCACATTATGCATTACTTTGTGTTCAGATCGGTCGCTTTGGCTGTTGCTGGATAATCTGGGTCCCCCAACTCCTCTCTCTCTCTCTCTCTCTCTCTCTCTCTCTCTCTGAAAGAATCTATAGTTCTGCCTTTATTTAAAAGGGGAGAAGTCAATGATGTGAACAATTACAGGGGTATTTCTTTGAGTAATATTTGTAGTAAGTTGTATAGTTCTGTTATTAATAGTAGGTTGTGTGAATAAGTACGCTTGAATGATATAACTGGGGAACATCAAGCTGGGTTTAAAAAAGGTTACTCAACAACTAACCATATATTTACGCTACTAGCTACCATGCAGAAAACACTTTGTGAATAATCAGAAGCTACATGTTGCCTTTGTTGATTTTGAAAAGGCTTTTGATTCAATCTCTCGTAAACTTTTATGGCCTATTTTGATCAAAAATGGAGTTAAAGGTAAATTATTTCGTTGCGTAAAAAATATGAACAGTGAAGTGAAAGCAAGAATGCGATCAGGAGCAAAATTATCTGATTCTTTTATGTGTTCTCGTGGTGTTAAGCAGGGTGATGTCTCTAGCCCCGTGTTGTTTTCGTTGTTCATAAACGAGCTAGCCCTGGAAATAATTGAAAATGGTAGGCATGGAGTAACTTTTGATTTCTTAGAATTGTTTATTTTGCTGTTTGCTGATGATATTGTATTATTGTCCCACGGCAGTAATTGGTCTCCAACGGCAACTTAATTCTTTATACTCTGCAGCCAAAGGACTTGAATTACATGTTAACATGAAGAAGACTTACATTGTTGTTTTTCGTAAGGGGTGGGTACTTGGCAAAAGTTGAGAGATGGACCTATGGAAACGAGAGAGTCGTTGTAGTGATTGCGTATAAATATCTAGGACTATACTTTACAACTAAACTCAGTTTTAATTATGCTTGTCAAGATATCGCAAAACAGAGCAAAGAGAGCAATTGTAGTTATTCTTCATATTTTGTACAAATTGGACTGTAATTCATTTAGTATTTTTACGAAGCTGTTTAACTCACACGTTCAACCATTCTACAGTATGGAGCTGAAATCTGGGCTTTCGAAAAAAAGTATGGTCATAGAGAAAGTTCACCTGTATGCATTGAGGCGTTTCTTAAATGTTGATATGAGAACTCCAAATGATATGATTTATGGAGAACTTGGAAGATATCCAATTTACCTGAACTCCTATGTAAAATGTATTAAACATGGCTGAAGTTAACTAGAGAATGCATGAAGATAGGTTACCCTTTAAGACATACAAAATGTTGATGTTCTTGGATAATAATGGAAAGAAAACATGGGCTTCTAGTGTGCGACTATGTTTGAATTCATATGGTTTTGGGTTTGTTTGGGATAATCAGGGCGTTCAAAACATATCTCGATTTTTTAAATGTTTTAAAGACAGAATTATTGACTGTAGATGGCAAAACTGGCATGATCATGTTGATCATAGTGGTAGATTCTTACAGTATAGATTCTTTAAGACAACGCATGAGCTAGAGCCATATGTCAATGTTAAAATGAATCGTTATGTTATGAGCACATTAGCAAAGTTTAGATTTGGTGTTTCTATCGCTTGTCATCGTTTCAGATACTACAACTATGCCGAAGGTGAATTTATGTGCCGTTTATGTGGTTTAGCCAAAGAGGATGAAGTTCATTGTTTGTTGCGCTGTCCTGTATTACATGATCTTAGAACCAAGTTTATTCAACCTAAGTATTTTACTGAACCATGTCATTTCAAGGCAATGTTACTGTTGTCGACAAGAAAAGAAAACATTATCTGCAATCTGGCCATGTAGATTTATGAAGGACAAAAAAGACTGCGTGCCGTTGTACATTAACTTCATTC
>JADBJO010014880.1:0-32500 GCA_016801955.1 Conus betulinus
TATGTCACCACACTGTCCGGTTACTGCCATGAGACGTTCTGGCGTCGCACACTCTCCAGACATAAGACATCAGATTTGGCGTGAGTGTCAGATAATCTGAGGAGGATTCTCCAAGAGCCGGCTTCATATACGTTTTCCGTTTCCCAGTACAGGTGTGGCGTCCTTTGTGCAGACTATCCCATATGGTGGCTATGGCCATAGGCTGTACCAGGGTATCTAAACAGCGCTCAGAAGAAGACAGAAAACCACATCTTTTCATCTTCTACTGGGCCCCATTTTCCCGACAAAGCCTGATGTTCTAGAAGACTAGATGCGCACAGTTACATGAAAGCTTTAACAAGACGCAGAAAAAGATTTCACCATGGACCTAAATGGACTTTCCTTCAGCTTACTGTGCAGCCTATATAGTAGGGAAGCTCAGGCAACTAATCACAGGTAGGAGGAAAGTTCACAGAGAACGTTGAAAGTCGAAAATATCTTCTACTTGATCAGGAGGCGGCTGTAGAGCAGGGAAAAAGGATAGGGAGGACCATGCTTGGCACTGTGGAAGGGAAAAAAGAAGGGATTTTAAGAAAGGAAGAAAAGCCTTGCATTTGCAATAGAGTTTGGAAGAGGCTATACACAAAAACTCCAGTTCTCGATTCTCTATGGAGCTACTTCTTTGAATATGACAGTCAGCATAGACCATGTTACACGATTGGCGATGTGCAAGCAAGCATTTCAGGAGAAACCGTCTTTCTGCAATCTGAAGCCTGGACGTCATGAACCTCATTAAACTGTTTATGGGATTACTCAAGGTTCTCCTGTTTCCCCGGCGTTATACACATGTTTTACACTAAAAGGCGTCGTACAAAGCATAAGAAAAAAACGGGAGAATTAATCGAGTGATGCCACTAGCAGACAGGAGTGGTCTGATCCACAAAGCATTAAAGAATTTTCAAGAAGAATGCAAAGCATTTCAGCCAGGGAGCTGAAACAACGTTTGTCTCTGGTATCAAGACAGGCGTTCGTCCATCGATTGCCCTCAACAGTTTCTTTCTGTAGAATATTAGTTGAAACAAGTGACAAGCTATGCTGTTTGGTTATAGGCTTTGACAGAATGCTGGCCTTTAGAAGTGCATGTTGAGAATTTTGTTCTTAAAATACAAAAAGGGCCCTGTCTGCCATGAAAAACATGGTAGCAGAAGGCACTGAACGGCACAATCTTTACTGACTGTATTCATTGCAGTTGTCACTCAAAGTGATTGATTATGGGTTCCGAGCTTGACAACACTGTCCATGAAAAATCTGTGGTAGATATCCTCGTAGATCTAATTATTCTACCAATATCCATCTATCTATTATAAACACACACAGGAGAGAAGAAGAAGGAGAAGAAGAAGAAGGGAGAGGAGAGAAGAGAGAGAGAGAGAGGGGGGGGCGAGGGAGAGATAATGCATACATATTCCATCGTACATAGAGTCAAGAAACACACATCATAAATACGGTAATACCACTATCCTAACCCTGTACTCCATCCCCTTAGCACTGAACACAGACAGGCCACGCAGAGATCATCAAATGACACAACCACTACGGGAGGGCAAACGTCCCCATATTTCATGGACTGAAACGTGGCAGTCCAACGTTGACGCGCCACCCATCACTGCTCATGGTCCACCTTGGCTCGTGGGGATGAAAGGACCACAGATGGTCAGCGTCCACCCCTTTGTCTGTCTGTCCGCCAACCACCCAGTACCACAAGTGGTACACCCCGCACGCAGTGGACCACGCACCTGTGAAGGGGGGGGGGGGATTACTCACAACTCTACTGTTCGGTGTTTCCCATTGGATCCCATGGTTCCAAATGTCAGGGCGAAACGAAATCAACACAACTAAAGGCTTCTGAGAGTACATCGTGCCCCGATCACCTCCCCACCCCCCTACACCCGATCCCATAACGCATGACGTGAACCAGTACACCATTGAGCTAGTTTAAAGTTTGTGAAGGTCGAGGCCTGGGTTGATTTGTCTGTGTCGTGTTTGAACTGGAAATACAACGTAAGGGACCCTTAATTGACTTGGGGAGTGAGGACGGGTGTGGATGAGGCAATGAAAACGAGAGGAAATTGTGAGCGAGAGAATTTATCAGCCAGGGATACCAAATCAGAACCATCCAGGACAGAAAAAGTAGCGGCGTCTGACACCTGGTGTGTATGCCCTTGAAAAACTCCTGGGCATCAAGTGGACTGACTTTGTATGAAACGAGAGATAGAAGTTCTGATGGTCCAACAATTTTCTAGATCACTACTACCGGCAGATAAGTAGTTGCTCATTCCTCGTTTCATTTGTCCTAAATGTTGTTTGTTTTTGCCTGAGAAGACCAAGAGGTCTGAATGCATTTTGTTTATGTCTTGTAACTTCTGTGTGGTCTGCCTTTCGTCTGGGACGCAACACCCTTCGTTAAAAATCTGCTTCATTTTGTTTTCCCGCCCTCAGGAGTCACCTCGTTTTAAAACTATACACCTGCAAGCAATGCTCTCTATGGCTAGCCGGTGTGGAGTCGCTCCCCGAACAAGACTTGCAAACCAGGTCCATCAGAGTGGGTCCCAGCAAGGCAGGGGAAAGAGCAAGGCGACCCGAACCGATGGAGGTTAGCAAGGAAGTGTTAGACAGTTTACATTCGTCTAGCTGGCAGCGACTTTGAGGGATGGCCCCAAAGGGGCAGTAATGTAATGTTGCTTGATAGCCCACCGACCGTTTTAAAGGGCCATATCAGAGCTGTCACCCAGTGGTGAACCGTAAACTTACACAGTCATTTGGGCCAAAGACCGTCATTCAACACATTCTTTAAAATACACGTTCTAAAAACCCCCACACCTGAAATTTTGCTTTAAAAATCTTTCTTGTGTAAACAATCTCATATCATCGATGAAAAAAGCGTATCTTCTTCGTCAGAAAATTCCAAATATCACATCAGGTGGGACATCTCTGAATACGGGTTTGCGTGGAGTCTGCTGCTAAAATAGTTTTGTGTCCTTGCTCATCATGCGAGTCCCTGCACTCCTCAAAGATTATGGGTCATTGTGCGTGGGTACATGACATGGAATGCATTATACAGGTTTGTGCTCCTTCACTGTTTTCTAAGATAAGAATGGGTGGTAAAAGGAGTGGAGTGGCCCGTATGCAAACGACACAAGATTCTTTCTTCTTTACGGAGGATCGGGGGAGCATAGTAAGACAATGCTTTAGGTTAACAACGGGATCTTTAAATAGCCCCCTATATCTATCTGCCAAGTCCATTCATCTTCACAAGAGGTCCTTGATGGAAGCTTTGTGGGGTTGTGGTTTCAGATCCAGTATTGTTGTGAGGGGTTAGGTTTTGGGTAACCAGCCACCTTTCTTTGGTTGCTTTTTTTCGACATGTTTTGCCATCAATGGCTGGAAAACCCAAGCGACCAAACTATGTAGACTGGCGAAGGACAGTACAGACTGGAGTGTTTTTTGACTGCCTGATGTATGCTTGATGAGGCAAGGAAAGCAGCCAAGTTCTAGGGTAGGGATACCAAAGTCCCCAAGCCTAGCTACAGGTACTACAGCACACATCATGGGTTTCCACGTGTGAAACATTGCAGATGTCCAGCAAAGTACGGCCAGTTTTAGCGAAGGGGCAGTCCATGACGGTTACCGCGACAATTCATCTGTGCACGGTGCAACACAGGGGGGTTCAAAAGATTCACAAATCATGCTGCACCACGTTCCAGTATCCTCCTATCATTGCGTCCCCCCACTCTCAGTCTGAGATAAAGTGTATCAGTCCTCATGTGTAAACCATAGTCTCAACAGTCTTAAAAATATAGTCTATACGCAATGTTCGTATAGGAGCCGGTTTTCGCGGATGTCCGTTTAATGCAAAACAGTAAGTGTTATAAAGAAACATAAGATGAAAAGGCCATCACTGGCAGTTGATGAGGGCCTGTCTCGGTTCAGATAACGTCTGTGGTTTTTCCTGGTGTCATGCTGAAAGACACCAGAATTACCATGCAGACATACCACAGCTTTTTGCTGGGCAGGCAGTCGATATTGAGATTCCAAGCTAAAGTTGGCCAGAACTCCACATCAGAAAAAATATGAACAAGAAGCAACTGCGTGACAGTATCATTTTCAAAAATGGACCTTCAACAGTTAAGCAACATCCCAAAAATGCGACATTGAAATAAAACACCAACTTCAATCATATTTTTTCTGATTAGCGAGCGTTTAATTTTGGTGAAGCACTATTTAAGCACTGGCAGTTTCTACTGTTGTTTATTTCAAGTATGAAATGTTCTCAAATGTTAAAGTCTCTTTATTATTTAGGGAAGTCAGTGTGTGTGGTTTTCTGTTCACTGAACCATGAATAGTTTAAAAGCTTCAGCTTTCAAGGACGGTGAACATTGTTATCATTGACATATAACTACGTACTGCGTTTGATTTACCAGCGACACAAATCCATGCCCTCAAAATAAAGGGAAAATGCATTGAATCTCCCTGTGTAGTATTTATATCACAAAAGTGAGGGATTTCTGATCAGAACATGTGGCAACCTTCCTAAAGGCCACGTGGTCAACTGCAGCTTGAAAGAGTGAGAATGCAGATGTCCTGCTACTGCCAATCAATATAACGTTCCTTTCCTTAGGGACTATGACGACAAAAAATAATAATAGTAAAAAAACAAAAAAACTGTTTTAAAACAGATTTCCAGTTTGTTCTTTCACCTGAAAGGCAGCGTTTAAGTTTGATCAATGGGACGATGACGTTAGATTTCAATGGGGGGAAAAACTGAATTAAACGTTAGACTACTGAAATTTGTCTCTTTTTCTCCTGTCTTTTATAGATTCATGGATGGTTTTTGTCTTTGTCAGCCTATCTGATACGTTCTATTCTGTTAAAGGGCCTATCCAGCTTCCAGGAGAGGAGAGGTGAGAGAGAGAGAGAGAGAGAGAGAGGAGAGGAGAGAGACTCGAGAGAGAGAGAGAGAGTGGGGCGGGGGAGGGAGTGCTGAGAGAGAAAATGAATAGGACATGAATGATGAATG
The DNA here is from genome assembly GCA_016801955.1 of Conus betulinus. Lineage (NCBI taxonomy): Eukaryota > Metazoa > Mollusca > Gastropoda > Neogastropoda > Conidae > Conus > Conus betulinus. Next base: position 5,057 of record JADBJO010014880.1, read on the forward strand.
ATTTATGTGTGTAAGGTTGCCAAAGCCCATTTCATATGGATGGAAGATGAAGGGGGATAGGGGCTGTGCATAAACAAAAATGAAAAGAACTCAAAGTCATAACATAACAAAAAAAGTTCATCGTGACGAGGAATCCAGATCACAGAAAAAACAGAGATTTCCAGTCACACAACATCGAACATAAGTCAGATTATCAAAACGTTTAGGAACAATAGCGATGCGACAGTGCAGGAGTCATGATGGTCCGCCAAGATTTCAGTTTTTCGCCCTCTGCGTTACGTGTCGCAGCGCCTCTCCAAACTCTTCTCTCCGGGGGGGCACACAAGCGGTCATCCATCTTCCTTGTTGTTTCATCCAAAAACATGTCATGATGTCTCCTATTGTAATGTTGTCTGTATGGGCTGTTGTTGACTTACTGAAATCAGAGGAGCCCTTACAATCACAACTACATCACAACTACTGTTTATCATAGACAGGTTTGCATCTGCAAAAAAAGGCTTCATTTTCGTGTTGTGTTGAAATCTGCGTTGTAATTTATGGTGCTTTGTCTTACACATACTGTATCAGAAAGATCTTCAGCATAATCTTCCATCAATGCTTTGTTTATCTGAAATCAATGTCATTTTGAAATTCTAACTTGAGAAAAAAGTTACTGACTCGCTGTCTATCACACACACTGCGCCATGTTGATGTGTGTCACATTGCCAGATGGTGTAGTTGATGCAGGCGAAGATACATTTGAGGGTGTGGGGGGGGGGGGGGGGGGGGGGGGTAGTGGTCAGAAAACTGACAGATGTCAGCACAAACAGCTCCATTGATGTTGTCACTTCTGTCGCTGTTGTGTGACAGACAAGGCGGGGGTGGCAGGAACAGACTGGACGGAGTCGTTTTAATGGTAAAAGACACAACAATAGTCTGGGATTTTTTCCCTCTGGGTGCACATCAGTTTTTAAAAAAGATGATAACGTCATATTACGCAGATCGGTGTTCAGAATAATTATGTTCTAAATGTAGTGGAAGACCTTCAATGGGCATTTTTGGAAGTTTTCTTGTTCAGACAGACAAAACTTAGCAGAACTGTGAGAATTTGACTTGTTGGCAGCCAGACAAGCATATCGGCAGATCGGTGTTTCAAATAAGAGATGAGAGAGAGACCATTTGGATTTTTCCTTGTTCAGACAGATGACCAGACGCAGTTATGACCCTTGGAGAGTCCGAGAGAGAGATAGAAGAGAGAGAGAGAGAGAACTCAGAAGCCGTTTAATGTACTTCGGCCTTAGCCACAATACAAGGCAATGTATGGGAGGGAGGGTAAGGGATGATAAATGATTAAATGGAAGGGGGGGGGGGGGGCGGGGGATCGTCAAAGCAATGGTCTATCTATTTTCATCGTGAAAGGAAAAAGCTTGGAATCCAAAATAACGAGACACGAACTCAATAGACACATTTTATAGACTGCACGTTATCACTTAGTTTAACTTGTTACACAACCAATGCCGTTAAGAATAGTGGCCTCTGAGCAAATTAAACTTGTGATTGGAGCGAGTGAAACAATACATCAAAAATAACTATAATTTGAATGTTCAATCTTGAGAAGTCATTTTCTTCCTGATTATTATTAGCATAAAACACCATATCTGACAAATTATGCCTGTTTGGTGGCATTATTTACTTTAAGCAAATCAGGGAGTGGTAAAAATTTACTATCTCCCAAAAACGTTTACTCTAAGTCATCATACATGAAGCACTCGAATAGAAAATGGAATTCATCTTTCATTCTGGTATTACAAAAAGGACACAATCTATCTTGGCTGTTATTACTATATCGATGGACATTGTTGTTAAGTGGTGGCAAAGCATTTAATCTTGCTTGCGAAATAGCAACTCGAAAGCAGTATGCATCCATGCAACTGATATCATTTTTCTTTTTCGAAAATGGTTTTTAAAAGGATCTGTAACTATCATCTCCTGTCCTCGATCTCTAATAGATCCAGTCCATTCCTGAATAAAGAAATCCACAAGTCTTTGTTTAAATAGCCATTAAAAAAAAGCCTTAACATCTCCAACGCGCCCTGCTGCAGCCCACCACGGTTGTTAAATCCAGTTTCACATAGAATTTGCCTTATCTGAGAAGCCCAACATGTCTTTCCAGATCTATCCACATCAAGCAGCATTAAATAAACCATTATATGGTAATCTGTCAGGATTCATTCGTAACAATTTAAACCAGTATCTAAGGGGAATTAGTTGAAGGAGTTGATATAAGGGGTATAATACGTCCCAAGTCACCATACACCAGTTTATTTGGTGTCCTTAGTGGTACACCCAGAAATCTTTTGCAGGCCATCAAATGTACTTTCTCTATTCCCTCTAATCTTTGTAGGCCCCATATTTCAGAACAATATAACGGAATGGGTTGGATCTTACGTCAAAAATCTTAAAGAACGTGCTCGCATTCATTTCTTTATATTTCTGGAAAACTCGGTTTTAACTCCACAACAGCTTTCTTACCCTTGGTCACAAAATGCTCTGTACCTAATTTAGCGCTGATTTTTTGTTGTGAAACAGAAACCCAGATAGCAATAATTATTAACTACTTCCAATCTTAGACCATTGAAATACCATCGCTCGCGTTTTCCAAGAAACCCACCTTTCCTAAACACCATTACCTTCGTTGTTTCTTCAATGTTAACAATTAACTGCATGTCATCACAACAAGACTTCAATACATTTAATTAGTTTTTGTAAGCCCCATGGAGTTGTAGAAATTAGAGCTACATCATCAGCAAAGAGCAAAATAAATATTTCCATAAGGTCTGGCAATAAATGAACGCCATGCCTTCCTCTTTCGCTCATATGATCTGCTAACTGGTTGATAAATATTGAGAACAATGTAGGACTCAAAACGCATCCTTGTCTCGCACCAATCGGGCATTCAAAGAACTCAGATATATCAGAATTTGCACGGACACATGAAAGTAGGGATTCGTACATTGCTGTTAAAGATGCAAAAAACTTCCCCCTCTACTCCTTTTTACTTCTGATGCATTCAAATTAACTTATCGTGTCTAACCGAATCGAAAGCTTTTTTAAAATCCACAAAAGCAACATACAATTTTTTACCTTTTTTGATCAAACACTTCTGAACAATTGCATACAGATTGAAAATCTGATCAACGGTGGAGTAATCTTTTCTGAACCCAGCTTGGCTTTCTGATATTAATGGATTGTTTTCCCAACCATGTGTACAATCTCGTGTTCAATATAGAAGTGTGACATTTGGATAAATACTTAGCAAAGATATACCTCTGTAATTATCTACATTTTTTGGATCTCCCTTTTTATGAATTGGGAACTATAACCGCTTTTGACCAATCTTTTGGATAGATGCCTTTATCAAAATGGAGTTGAACAGCTTAATAATAATAAAAGAGCGAACCAGTCTGCCGCCATTCTTCAGCATTTCAGAGCTGTAATTCCATCTAATCCACACGCCTTTCCCGACTTCAGTTTATCTATTGCTTTACTTACCTCCTCTTCCGAAAATACTTCTGTTTAAAACATGGTCCAGATGATCCGTTTAAATCTATTTCTGGGCCTGAGTAGACAGTATGTGCAGCTGTGTCAGTTTGGAATACAGCCTTGAAATGATTAACCCAATCCACCGTTTTTTATGTTATTCGTGGATTTATCTCTGTTGCCATGTCCCCATATTTTTAAGCTGTTTCCAAAACCATGATGGATTCAATAAATTATTGGCAAGAGATTCTGCTTTCAGCTTCCTGAACTCTTGACGTTTAGTTTTCAGTAAGTGCTTGTACTTTTTCCGTTCTTGGACGTAGATCAATCTGTCTATTATGCCCTTAGTTTTTCTAAAACGGTTCAACGTTTCTTGGCTTCTTTTTTTTTTTTTTTAGCTTGATACATTCTGTGTCAAACCATTCTGATCGCTTGTTCTGATCAGAACGAGATTTAAAGGACATGCACTCACTAGCTTCAGTTAGGCTTTGAACAAACAGTGTCAATGCATTATCAACATCGGAATCCAACGAATTAAAAGCCAATGTAATTTTGTTCTGTATGTTATCACTATTCTGCCTGTTGACAAAAATATCCTTTTTGTCATCTTTCCACCTGATTGTTTCTATTGAACTACTTTCATCTTTCATCATTTGTTCGTTGCATGCTTCAGTTCCGCCAACCTTCAGATGAACTCGCATTACAACTGGCAAATGATCAGAGTCTACATACTTTCGACATCAACTGCAGCAATATCAATGAATAAAAATAATTCACTTGATGCTACAAAGTAGTCTACTGTACTACAGCCTAGAGATGAAATATATGTGTGCAGCTATCATCCAAATTCTTTTCACGTAGACCATTCAAAATAACACAATCAAATATATTACAAATTTCAAGCAACTGGTTACCAAAAACATTTATAACACTGTCTTGAGAATTTCTACAGAATTCATTTACAACAGAGGCATTTGGGCCGATGAAATCTATATTATCTTCTACAGAAGAATAATTACAACACCCTGTTCTGGAATTGAGAACTCCAGTTAACAGAATGTAGAAATCATTGTAGGAGTGTTGAAGGTCTAATATGATTTGTTCCAAAACTTCCACACCAAAGCCATCGTGCTGGTCTTTCCAAAAACACAGAATCATGTGGGATGAATATATGACACAATTAGCATTATATGGCGATCAGTTGAAAACAGATCTTTATGTACTTTGATAATGACAGCATGAGGGCTTTGTATTTGAATTTGTTCAACGTACTTTTCAAATTTCTTCTAATCATAACAATTATTCCACCAGAGTATCGACCTTGATGGGAAAGCTTCTTTGCTTTTATCGAAAAAAATTGTGAAGTTACTGAATAATGGGGAATTTAAATCATTTGCCATAAATGTCTCAGTTAGGCATATAAAATCGTGTAACAAAAGGAAGTTGGTAAACTCGTTATTATCCAGTTTTTTTGGTAGAAGGCCATTGACGTTGTAATGAGAGAAATTTTACTTCTGATTTATCTATGTTATCTATATTATTTCACAATGCTACTTTTCTGCTCTTTTTCGGCAGATCTATCGGCCCTCGCAGATTGGGAGGTTTTATCGTCAGTACTTTTGCTCCATGATACTGTGGCCTGGCCGATTTCCTATTTTTTGTTACCTGGACGACTGTTTGATTTACTGCCTTTACAAGCCTCGTTTTCCCTTGGAGCGATCATTAGATGATGCTCTCAACAGAGAATCGAGGATGCTGCTTTGACTGCCTGACCTCTGTGACATGGCTGAATTATTTGGACAGTCTGTTTGTCTACGTGAGGCAGTTCGTCTAGTGGCCTATCCTACATAGTTGCCCTTGATGAGACAGCATTGTCTTGTTTTTTTATCTTCATGGACTGTCGTACCTTGATGGTTTGTATTTCTTGCATTTCTGACAAGCCAATGTCGGTGCATGTATCTGTCACAGTATCGTTTGGATTGTCAGTTAGAACCGAATCAGTCTGTGTCGATATTTTGTCTATGTCATCTTGGCCGTCACAATGTGCATTCAATTCTCTGTGTTCATCCGTCTGTCCCTGTCTGTCGGTGTTACAGAATTTCTCGTCTGTAATCTCTACTCTGTTGTCTATCGGTTCTTGTCCATCGTGGATTGTATCCTGGCTTTGTGCATGGACATCATGAGCATCGTTTAAACCACACACCATCATTCATGCTAGTTTTGGATTTCATCAGCATAATCTTTGTTCTCCTCACACAGAGCAATGTCATCATTGTTATCAACATTCCTTTGAAACACAGTTTGGCACCCTTCTGCTGGTTTAGAGACAAGACAATCTCTGTTATGACTATACTGGTCACTATTGTTGGTTTTTCACTGGAGTGTCAGGTACTTGAGTAATGTTCTGCATTCTCAGACTGCTCGGGACTCTGCTGGGTGGCCCGTACCTCTCAGATATTCTGCTGTTCTGGTCTTTCACAAACACTGTCCTCTTGTATTCAGCCATACCTGGGCCTCCTTGTCTCACCACCTCGCTAAACAAGCGGTTGCCTGGCACCACAGACACTGCATGTCTCTGGCTGCGAATCTGGGATGAGAGACAATTCCGATGTTCCTTGTTTTCTGATAGAACTGGTGCCCATGTGGTTACCTCTTGTTTCCGGATTTATGTATGAATGAGGCTGGGATCCGGTGTTGGTGACATGGTCCTGGCTTTTGTCGGTGGGTGACTGGTAAGGAGAGTCGTTTTTATCATATTCCAGAACCAAGCGCCTGTTGTGTCTGGCTGATCGGTCACGGCTGTCACTCCTGTGACCTTGTACGTCGGTGTACTGGGTAGAGTCATGGAATTGCCATCTTGGGGAAGGGAGTACCGTCGATCCCCGCCATCACGGTGCTGATGAAGATCATGATGCTGGTGAGGATCATGGTGCTGGTGAAGATCTTCCTTGTACCGAGCACGTGTTGACTCTCTCTCCCTCACTTGCAGTTTCCCATTGTAAATGTATGCAGTCTTTCCCAAACTGCGATAGTAGTCAACCCTATCTGTCTGGCGAGTAGTAAAATCTGATGATACTCTGATGCCATCCTGTCTCATGTTATCTGTGAGTTGTCTGTCACCCAATACCGCCATTTTGTCGGCCCATCGGCAAAACTGTACAAGGATTCGACGAGGGTCACTTCCCTGAGGACGAGGTCTTCCTAGGCGGTAGGCCTTCACGATGTCTTCCTGTCGCTAGGTGCTTGCAGAGTCGTAATAGTTTAGGGTTTCTGTAATAACTTGTATCGTAGCGCCGTTGTCCTCTCTTCTGTACTCTTCAACATTGATGAAAATGAGATTGCACGCTCTTGAGTTTTGTTCAACGTTTTCAAGTTGGTTTTCTACTTTGTCTAGTCTCTCCGTCAGAATCCGTCTATCTTCTTGTAGATCTTCTATGTTCTCTTTGGTTTTTCCCACACACTCTTTTACCTGACACATGTCACTCAGAATGCGTTAAAGTTGTTATCTATGCTTTGCATTTTTTTTCGTCCATACTGTTCTTTATGTAAGCAGAATGCATTTGTAGTCATGTTGCATTCTTTTAAAATGCCAGTCAATAAACTGAATAATATTTGGCTGTAGATCCGGATGCGACATTCTGTCTGGCGCCTATGTTACCTCCCAGTAAACTAGACCACGTCACAACAGTACTTGTACAACAAAGTTTACACACGGATCACGGGAACGCACAAAATAAGAGAGAGAGAGAGAGAGAGAGAGAGAGAGAGAGAGAGCTCTGTATTCGACTGTTGTTGCTCCTACCATGTTTTTTTTTTTGTTACTGGAATATTCTTTCATATCAAAAGTAATCCACGATTTGCATTGGTCTTTGAAACCGGGAAAAGGAGTTGGACATATTGTCTCACCAGTTTCTTCTTTTGTGGCGTGAGACCCAAGTTGTAGACCACGAATGCGTAATCCTCGCCCTTCATGCGGGGAAACAAGTACTTGAACACGTTGTCCAGAAGCCCCTGCATTTCCTTGTAGTGATTAGATGACGCGCCTGTGACGAAAATGTACTTGTGTGACGTCACGGGCCGGGCTGCCAATGCCAGAGCGTGGAGGTATTGTGCAGGAATAGTGGCACGTGCGGACAGCATCTGCTGCAGCCTGTCTTTGAGGGAGGAGGGGAACTGTCGTGGACAGGTGGCATTGTAACAGGGTCCGACTGAAACACGGCGTTCTCTTTTGTTAAGAAAGGGCTCAAAGCCTGCCGAGCTAGTCTCGCATTTCATAGACCAACAAGTACAAGTTACAGTTATGAAAAGTACCTGTCACACACACACACACACACACACACACACACACACACACACACACGGGCGCTTGCGCACTTGCGCGCACAAACACTGGACTTATAATTTAACAGCAGCTGAACAGGATATCAAATATCACACTGTTCGATAATTGCAGTCAACGTAAAAACTCACACGCTCGTGTGTGGAAAAAGAAAAGTTTGTGATTAACATAGAAGACGAGACGGCTTTGCTATGGAGGAAGTGGGCGTATCATTTGTGTGGTTATTTTCACGTTTCAGTTCTTTGCTAAAGGAAATAACATGCATACGAAAGGAGAAGGTGGTGCAGACGTAACAGAATGTAGGCCCCACGACAAAGACAAACAGAAAGAAAAAAACAAAAAGGTTCGAAACTGAAAAGAGGGAAAATGGTGAATTTAACATTCTTAGAAAATAAAGAAGAAACTCTTATTCTAAGTTGAATCTCCTGTTTGGTGTGTGTGTGTGTGTGTGTGTGTGTGTGTGTGTGTGTGTGTGTGTGTGTGTGTGTGTGTGATAGTTGTGACAAGCAATCTTGTTTGAATATACTGCTTTTTTTCTCCCCAACAGCCTAGCATGCTGTCTGCAATTCTTCACATACTTAATGTCTGTCTGCAGTTCTTCACAAAGATAATGCCTGTCTGCAATTCTTCACAAAAGTTAATGTCCGTCATGTTTTCAGTCTTCATTAGCCAGACACCTTTCTACTATTGTCACAGATGGGACAATGCCCATGGGTGAAATTTATTGGATTGTGTTTATATGGCTTGCTTCAATTGCCTGTCAGTTTAAGTGTGCGTTTCACACCCTATTGGCCACAGACCAAAGTCTGCATTTTTAGTGGCAGTTGTTGTCGTTGCCAGTGGGTTTATGTCTGGTTCTGGATGGAGGCCATCGTCTGTTGCTCTCTCAGGTCTGGTTCCATGTGAACTCTGGTTCACTTCATGGTGTTGGTCGGACGACAGTGGGGGTTGCTTTTCTTGCTCCCCCCCCCCCCTCCCCACCTCCCCCTGTCTTCAGGGCTATCAGGCGGCCTTCTTCGTGCTCGAGTGGTGTGGTCCTGTGCACGTGAGGCCGCCTCAAAGAGCAAGCAGGATGAAAATCGCTTGAGCGCTGTACGAGTCCCGTCTACGAACCGCACGAACTACGGCTTAGAGGGCTTAGAATGGCACTTTCTGTGGGGGTCCGCTCGGCATGATCTGGCGCAGGGATGACTGTCAAGAAAGAATGAATAAAAACTTACTGCCCTTGCCACTTGCACGGCATATATCCCTTCTCCAATCGATTTTAGGTCCAGTGTAATCTGGAAAAGCAAAGTGGAACGCCATCATCAACACATACACACACGCTCACACAAACACAACACACACACACACACACACACACACACACACACACACACACACACACACACACACACACACACACACACGCACGCACACGCACACACACACACATAATCTACTTGGTTTAAATCTGCTCAAATTGATTATTTGGAGAGAGAGAGAGAGAGAGAGAGAGAGAGAGAGAGAGAGAGAGAGAGAGAGAGAGATGTTTGTCACGAATGTTTGTCAGGCCAATCGCCCATACAATGGAGTGAGGTTAATGAAACACATTATTAGCAGCTTGTAACCACATTCATTCTTTCTTGTCTCAATTTTAAGGCTTTGAAAATAAATAAATAAGGCCATTTTTCTTACAATTATTTCGTTGTTACAGGAGAGTAGCAATACATATTTAAACGTAGATGGACGGATGTAGTACTTTTTTGGGATCAGTTCTTTTCGATGAGTTTCATATGTATGACAAACAAGCAAAAAATGCACTTCCGTCTCTGGCACATTGGTACAAAATGGACAGTTAACGTCCCTGCTCGAGCCGACTTTGTACTGCATAAAATGACAATTCAGTGGGGACATCCAATTCTAAACCCGGAAAGCGTGTTACGCACCCTGATGTTCATAATTTGATGTAAATGAGTACTAATTGACAGGGATTGTCTGAAAGATGCATAAACATTATAGAAAATATATGACTCCAATTTCGCATGCCAATCCTGTTGAAAAAAACAATCTACAAGTCTCTGTTTAAAAGTTGCCATAAACATACTCATATTTCCGACCCCTTGAGCTTCCCAGACTACTCCAAACCCGAGTCTATACAAAACATTTCTAATTTTACATGCCCAAGTTTGATAGTTTGACTCTGCAGGCTGAGTAGCATATGGTAAGCTTTCTTTGGATATCTGTTGTCATCCATGTAAACAAGGCGTAACCAGAACTTTATACATTTCAAATTCGTTGTAACATATAGGGGGTATCTGCCTGTTTCGCCGTATATCAAATGTTTAGGCGATTTCGGGATAACGCCCATCAATCGTTTTAATGCAAAACAAGTGGACTTTCTCGATTAATTCTTGATTTTCAACTAAACCCCATATTTCAGATCCGTAAGTCAGGATCGGCTATATTTGGCTATCAAAAAGCTTAAAAAAGATCTTAGGTGAGTGTTCACCAATGGACCACAACATTCTTATCAATGCTACTGTTCCCTTCTTGGCTCTTTCTGCAAGATCAGACATTGTGTACACAAAACTCAATCTTGTTGACAAATAAATGCCAAGGTACTTGTACATGTTCACAATTTTAAGTTAATTTCCATTAAACCACCATTTTTCATTCGCCACCCAGTGTCCGCCGTTACGAAAAATAACAACATTTGATTTTTCCATATTTACAATAAGACCCAGGCGTTCTGCTACATCAGACAGGATATTCAGCTGTGTCTCAAGGCCAATGATGCTGTCAGATGTTAATGCCATGTCATCAGCAAATAACAGTATCAATATTTGGATGTCTGGGGACAACGGGATACCATGCGGCCAAAATTAACTGTGTCTCTTGTGAGCTCATTTATGAATAAGAAAAGAACTGGTGAACACACCTCTCCCTGTTTCAAGCCTCGTGGGCACATAAATACATCATTTAATTCACCATGGACACGTACCGTTGCTTTAAGGACATTATAAATCGATCTTAGAGCATTAAATATCTTGCCTTGCAATCCAGACTTGCGTAAAACAGCCCATAATTTCCCTCTGCACACAGTGTCGAAAGCTTTGCGGAAATCTATAAATGCCACGTAAAGTTTTCTATGCCTCAAAAGTTGCTTTTGAGCCATAGCGAACATAGTGAAAACATGGTCTGCTGTGGAGTAACCTTCCCTAAACCCAGCTTGCTCCTCGCCAAAAATACCATTTACATCAATCCATCTTGAGATACGTTTGTTTAATATAAAACTGTACAGTTTACTACAAATATTAAGAAGCGAGATTCCTCGATAATTGTCAGGAATATTTAAGTCACCCTTTTTATGCAGGGCTGGATGATTGACAAAGACCGTTCATCCGGAAACAATCCGTGATCAAACAGGTAGTTAAAGAATTTCAATAGGAAAGGCAAAATATGTTCTATACTATATTTATAAAACTCTCCTGTGAGACATCCGGACCTGCAGCTTTTCGGCTTTTGAGTGCTCGTACTGCCTCCCGAATTTCTCATGTAGTGATTGCCTCATTCGGTGTGTCACAGTTACATGTGACTTGGGCTGCATCATGAGCATCAAAGTTAGCATCTTCATTACCCTCAATGCTACCAACATCGCTACCGTCATTGCCACTGGCGTTGAAAAACATTGTGAAATACTCGAACCACCATTCAGTTTTAGTTATTGTGTTTTGTCCACTAACTGCGGGTGATGCAGAACGGACTGTATCCCAAAACTTTCTTGGATTATTCAAATTGTCGTGCAGGGAATGCAAAACATTTTCCTTGTAAGATTTCTTTTTACATTCAAGTAGCTCTTTGTACTGCCTTCTTTTCTCGGAATAAGCTATTCTGTCGGTATCGAGGTGAGATCTGCCGAACTGGTGCAGTTTCCTGCGCAAAAGAGTCCTAGTCTGTTTACATTCAAGATCGTACCATCTTTTTCTCTTTTCTGACCCAACATGTATAGTTTTTTTTCATACATTCACCAGCATATGTAAAGCATTCGTTGAATTTGCTTAGTGCTTGATTTATATCAATTTCAATAAGTGATACAGCTTCGTCCATGATATTTTTCACATTTTCATTATGCATCAGGTCAGAGAACGTTTCATACTTGTTCTCGTCCCATTTATACATACGCACTGAAACGACTTTATGGGGTAAAATTAAGTTTTGGGAGAACTGCATCAGCAAATACATTTAGAGATTATTCGATAGCCGCATGCTTCGATTCAAGCATAGAAACAACGTTAAAACAATAACATCTTTCTAGCAACCAGTTTGAAATCAAACAGTAATCCCACAACACTACATCGAGTTGCAGATATATAGGTATATTCCCTGAAAAAATACTTCGATTCCAATCCGTTCAAGATACAAAGCTCATACTGGTCACATACAGATAGTAACAAGCGACCAAAAGGGTTGACTATGCTATCTGAAGACGTACGTAATCTATCATGGAATTAGTTGCATCCTCCTGTCAACAGGTGCTCGTAAATCATAAAATTCGTTTGATATGTTGCCTTTTTGTGAATTTAGGGAACCAGTTCGTGAGTTTTAGTCTCCACAAATCATAATTGGAACATCATTATATTCATTTCCAAGATCGAGCAAGCAGTCTTCCAACAGACTAACACCATTATAAATGTCCGTTTCCTGGTAATAAGACGACTTTTCAGGGGGAATGTAAACTCCAATTACCAAGCAATCAGATACACTTTCAGAATAACAATATTGTCCATTTCACATTCAACTCTACGTACATACTTACTGAGTGATTTTCGAGCAAGGAAAATAACACCACCTGACAGACGACCATGTGCACTGTCTGATACTTTAATACCAGGTGAAACATATGCTGCATGTGAAGGAGCTAAATGATCAGGAAATGTATGGGAAAAAGCTTCCAATAAAGAGGACAAAGTCATACTTTGCAACAAAATGGGGTAAAGCAAGTTCATCCGCAATCCTCCATATGCAATCTACATTAAATGACACAAAACGTAGTCTTTGATGTGTACTGACGAACAAGACTGATTCAACAGCACTGTCAGAGCGGTCACACTGAGTCACTTTGGACAGTGGACAGTCATTATCATCGACGCTAATGACGGCATACACATTATCGTCGTAACAGTTGCCACATTTCACATCAGAGTTATCGTCGAGTTCAAAACAGTTTGAGATTTGTTGTGTAACTATTAAGTCGGCAAAAGGATCAAAGCTAGGGCGATGGCCTGATTGCTATTTCACACAACTGGAATTCGACATGCCAGAATTTTGAGTTGGTGTGTTCCGGTGCCAGTCCTTGGGAAGTGTTGCTTGGTTGGACGCAGAGAGAGCAGACCTCTGGTTTCTGGTTCGCACAGGTGTCGCCAGGGGTGGCTGATTGCAATCAGGACGTGGCTGTCCCACCAAACGTGACCTCCCTCGCCCCCTCCCTCCACTGGCGTCTTTCTTTGCCGTGGCTGAACTTGGTGACTGCTCCGTTGGAGTCCTCAGAGGGGAGCCCTGACCATGACCACGGGGAGGCAATGAGAACGGCTGGAAGCTGGTACCCTCCTCGGCAGTGTCGTCCTCGTCTCCTGCACGTTGTGGACTGTTTGCGTTGGCCCGGTGCTGCACTCCGCCTGGTGTTGTGTCCTGCGTGTGATCCTTGGAGAGACCGTCGTCGTCGGCATCATCTTCCATCTGATGGGGACAGGCGGCTGTGGTGTCCTGGCTTTGTGCCACAGCATCAGCGTAGGTACGGGCCGGGGGACACTGGTGGGAAAAGGGTGGTAACAGAGGGCGACGATCATCATCGGGGTAAAGACTGGGGTGGGGCCTGTTGTCACGGCTGTAACTGCTGTCTGGGTGTCTTCGGGATTCTGTGACGATCAGTTTGCCTCTGGAATAGTAGCCGTGCTTGCCTTCCTGATGGAGCTGCGCCATGGTGTTCCTCTGCTGCCTCGTTAGGTCCCCTGCCACTCGTATGCCGTCCGAGTCCCGCATCTGGCTCTTCCCCTCGCGGTCTTTCGTACACAACCATAGCGTCTCTCCATCTGTGGAACTTCACAATGACTGGGCGTGGCCTGCTGGAGTTGGGAGATGGTAAGCCAAGACGGTGTGCCCTATTAATGTCGTCCATCGTCCAGCTTTTCTGATGGAAATAGTGATTCAGATGCTGAATCACTCTCTCTGTACATCGATCGTGGGATTCGCCTTCCTCTTCTCGTATTCCATACAGCAGCAAGTTGGATCGCCAAGAATAGCGCTCCTGCCTCTCCAGTTCATCTTCAAGATGTCTCAGTCTGGGATCAAACTGACTCAGATCTTCTTTCATGTGACCCAGCTGTTCACTAGTCTTCTTTATTGATGACTGCAACGTGGAGACAACGTTCTGTATTTGTATGAACTGATCTTGTAAACGTTCATATTTCTTGTTGATATTGTCCTCTAAGCGCTGTACATTGGATCTTGTATCATTCATCATGTCAATTAACTTGTTCAGTTTGCCTTCCATTCTTTCTGATTGTTCACACTGTATGTCAACGGGAGCCTTCTTTGAGTTTTCCATAGAGCTAGGCCCCTGGGTTGGTTTCCACTTGTCCAGACAGCAGCAACAGAAACGCAGGTCTGGTGGTGGGTGTACAGAAAAGGCTGTCATATGTAGCACAACGCGCTGTCACAAAAGAGAATGTTGGCCTATCTGACAAACTGTCACGATAGCTAAGGTGCGGAAGGGAATCCTTGTTCACAGTCAGTGGAGACACAGAGTTTCTCATGCCAAAACTGACACAGTTCTCCCGTGCACATGATGCTGTAAACACAGAACGGTACACTGTACGCGATCAGTGTCAACAGGCCCATCCACACAAAAAAGACAGTGATGTCCAATCCACTGTGTACCTTGCCACAGAATACTTCACGGGATGCACGGGATCTCTTGCCAGTTCTCTTCATCAATAACAGGTTGGCTAATTTGGGTGCAAATGTACCGATCGCATTGCGGTATGCCTCAATGTCCACACCCATTGTGGCGGAAAAAGGTCGCAAGTTCGCAGAAACGATGACAAACGCACCAATAAAACCAACACCACTGTTGTACACAACGATAAGTCTGTAAGCCTACTGCCAAACTAATCGCCAACACTCAACAGGCCCTTTAGTAAACACTAAACAGACAGAGTAGAAAAAACCAAGAACGGAGCGAATCGCAAACACGTCAAACACACTCGACGACTGCTCAGCTCAGACTCAGAGAGAGAGAGAGACAGACAGACAGACAGACAGATGGACTCTCTCTCTCTTTCTCTCTGTCTCTCTCTCTCTCTCTCTCACACACACACACACACACACACACACACACACACACACGCACGCACGCACGCATGCACGTGCGCTATTATGGGAGGGAGAAGAGAGAGAGAGAGAGGGGGAGGGAGGAGCGGAGGGAGGAGTGCAGAAATGAGGCAGCGGAAAGAAGTGGATCGCTTGAGAACGTGACTTACTTTGAAATCTGTGCTGTAAATTAGCAGCAGTTCTTCCAGCACTGCCTGTTCCTTTTCCTCCTGGTTCTCCTGCTGTCCCGTGAAGTATTCAGTTGAAGGCCGAGCTCTCGCTGTGGAGCGAACATCATGACCATCACATTTCAAATCAGTACAACGACATATGCTCGCATCATGACAATGCCACACAACCCTATACCAAAGCCTGATCGCTCCAACTTAGAACGCACAATCCCATACCCTTGCCCACAGGATTTCATCAATGGCAGGTAGTTTCATACTAAGGCCACAAAATTTCGTGTGTATGCCACACAGTTTCATTCATACCAGTGCCGCACATTTTCATATCAGTCACATGATTACATACCAAAGCCACACAACTTCATACGAGCTTCACATTAATGCCAAATAGCTTCATGTTAAGAACACACAACTTCACAATGCTAAAAAAATGGCATACAATTTCACACCAATGGCACACAATTTCATGCAATTGCAATACAGCTTCATACCAACGCCACAAAACATCATACCAATGCCACAGACTATCATACCAATGCCACAATACATCATGCCAATGCCACAATACATCATACCAATGCCACAAACCATCGTACCAATGCCAAACAGCTTCGTACTAAGAAGACAAGATATCATACTTGGGCCAAACAACTTGTAAAATGGCACACAGCTCTATACTAATGCTGCAAATTTTCATGTAAATGCCACATATTTTCTTACCAGTGCCACACAACTTTATACCAGAAGGCAATACAACACCATACCTATGCCATTTGACTTCATGTTATTGTCATACAACGTCATACCAAGTCACGCAACTAACGTCACTAACTTAATATCGACGCCACAGAACTTCATATCAGTATTAAATCTTCGCCAAGTCGTCATCATGTACTGACGGAAGAATTGTTAGCGTGCGCTTGTTTTCGCCCACTACTAAACTGTTCAGCATGATATTGTTTGGTCAAGCAGTGGGAGATTGCATCTCTTAGAAGATCCAAGTAAAATCTGTTCTGCGTAATACCTAGCTGCTGACAATGCTTGGGTTATTAAACAGCAGAGCTTCCTCTCAGACTGTTGGACATCTATTGACCTCCCTTGCATTCTTGAATGGGCGCAAATTTGTGGCATACTATTGGAAATGAAATTAGAAAACGAAATTGATAGATCTAGAGCTTACCCTGGAAACTGGAAATTTGTCACACGATTCCACAACAGAAGTTTGGGGAAGGATGAACATAGCCTTGCCTAAAACTTCACCCTCCCATGTTATTGTTGCTGTGTTGTTGTTGTTGTGTGTTGTTTCTGCAAACGTAATCAACTTAATCAGCATATCAACTTTATTCAGTCAAGTGATTAGATAAAGACGACATGAAGCATGACCTTTGTAGTGGGCTTGAACTGCAAAATATGTCTGTCCTGCCATGCGCATCTTTTTCGTGTATGTTCCTCCACTTGCCCTTCAGCCAAAACTACAGTCGTCGGAGAATTCAACACCAAACTTCAGCTATACGGGTATGTGCTCACTGAAGTTTCTAATTATACAATATTTACTGCGAAATTCTACTGGTGTCTTCTGGACTTTCAGAGAAGCAATATTTCCATGCAAGTGAAGTCATCTTCACCTAAATACTTGCAAAACATCTAAGAAGGCAGAGCTAATATACAGCTCCCTTTTTAATCTTTTTAATTGTGGACCAATTGATTTTTTTGGTCAATATTTTCAAAGACAACAGGAACAGCAGGTTCCGCCAGAATCATTTTCAAGCTCATGCTCTACGGATGGCATAAGACTTCAGTGTCAATGTCTGTTTCGGATTGATCTTTAAAGTTTTAAGACCGTTGTCTTCAGTTCTATTTTTGAATAATGGACCGTGTTGTTTGATAAATTACAGGGGTTACACCAGCATTGGTTGTTTTTTTTAAAAAATTAACAAATGAATGAAACAGTTTCCACATTCTTCTTGGCCACATTTTGATGCGTCGATTTCCTATCAGGTCCGTAATGGTTTATAACTGCTGAATAATGGTATCCCCCAAAGGTATCCCTAACATTCATCTAAAACTGATTCAATATACTACTTCCTGGACCATTTAAGGGCAACAGTATCAGAAATAGTTTTCACTGAAGCGACTCTTTGTACTCATTCAATGAATCGAATCATACATACGAAATGGCACCATCTGTTGGTTGTTGTAAAATTGTGGGCTCTCCTTCCACACGTTCATGGCTCCAAGTATCAGGCCCACTGCGAAAATGCCGGTGAAAAAAAACGCTGAAACAACAAAGGCAGGGTAAAGCGATTTGAACAAAACTATTCCTTCAATGAGAAGTCAGGCAGAGGCGCTGAAAACATGTGACTGTCAAATCGTCTGAGAGTGATGGGGGATGACGTCCTGTATGTGTATTAGATTAGAATACTGAATACAGCCGAAGTGATTCCGACAACCCTGCAGTGTTTCCTCAGGTGAGCTGACCAATGATGACTTGATACTGACCGCTCCATGAGAAGTGCTGATTTGGGGCTGTGGCGGGGCGAACTGGTGTGGCTATGAACAGGGAGTCGGATTAGCCATAATGGGAGCAATGCCTCTGAAGTGGCACACAAGCTAACACAGTAAAAAAACAAACGAAAACGGTGATTCACTGAAGTGCAAACTGTAAGTAAACAGAGAAGAGGGTACCAGGAGAATCTAGCAGCTAGTCCAGCTAAAACCAACAGAAGCAAGGACTACGTGAGAAACGCTCACTCCAAAGACTCTCAACTGGATTGAAATATGGCATACAGCTCCACACAGGATGAGAATCATCCAAGGTCTGAATATAACCCTAAACACGACGACCACAAGCTCTAAAAGCCATGCTGTGCACGGCCAGAGCCTGTCAACCACGGGCCACAACAGCTGCGTCATCTGAAGTTTGGAAGTGGGAAGGGGGTGGGGCTGGGACTTCGCGCACTGCTGACTTTTTAGACTGGAAGAGAACGCCCCCCAAATTATCAGCTAGAGTGGCTTGAGATCTGATACAGCAGTGCTCCACTCAGGTTTATCAGAACAAAATAATTCTAACTGAACCGATTGTGCAGTGTTAAAACAGGATGGAGGAAGCACATATCTACAAGACTGACTACTATGCTGGCCTGGTTATCAGTTTGAAGGGGATGCGAGTTCCGAGCCAAAGTCCTCGCCGTAGAGTCTCGGATCAAGGTGGCTGTAGCACATCTGGGAATGACGTCATGATACGGCTGTCGGTAATGGGAAGGACAGATCAAGGCCCTAGAGGCAATGGCAAATGCTGAGAACAGTTCTACCTGGACTTGTCAAAAAAAAAAAAAAAAAAAAAAAAAAGGGAAAAGGAAAGCCGGCGTCAAACGACAGAGATTCCTAACTGAAAGTGTCCAGTGGCTAAGTGGGTGCGACATCTGTTATTAGGCGACTGAATCCTGAGGCCTCTGATCATCCTACGGATGCAGGTTCGTGTCGAGACAGCAAACAGCAGCAGCAGCAGCAACAACGAAAGTAGCAGCAGCAAAGAAAATGTCGATATCTGAGGGGCATTCAAGAGTCATGACCTTGATCCTGCCAGCGCAGTTTACGATTAGTAGTTAAGGATTGTGACATTTGCATGAAGGAGAGGTAAGGTCTCTGAACACTGGCTTTCCAGCACACTTTAAAGCTTCTTGCAATAGGCAGGTATGCACAGATGTTCAAGCAGTGTGACAAAGATACACAAAGGGGGAAACAAAGCTGACAGAAACTAAAGCAAAGAGGCAAGTAGACAGCTGGACAGGGACAGGCAAAGAGACCAGTAGGCAAGTGATGGAAGACAAACAAACTGAGAGGCAGGCAAGCAGCCAGACACACAGGCAGACTGACAGACACACAGGCAGGCTGACAGACAGATAAACATGAAACATCGGTCTAGACAGGAGTCTCACCTTTCGGGAAAATGCTCGTCCGTGCAAGTGCCATTCTCGTTTACGTAAAACGGTGATATTTCAGACTGGGAAACAAGGTTAGTTTGAGACAGGTTTCACATTTGCTTTACAATAGTGCATCTATTTCTTTGATTTCGTTAGCTTTTACAAGTTACGAAATTTTTTCTTTGTTGCCGTCTTCCTTCCTTCCTTCCTTCCTTTTTTCTTTCTTTCTCTCTGTCTGTCTGTCTGTCTGTCTGTCTGTCTTTTTCCCTCTCTCTCTCTTTCTCCCATTCTCATTTTCTTTGTTGTAACAAATAGAATGAATGTGTCAGTTCACCAGACATTAGCACATTAATAAATCCAGACGCTCTGTATCAAACACTAAAATTCTAAAAGTTCACATGAGAACGTCCATCGGTAATAGAACGTAGGATTTGCATGCAATCTCTCTTTTTTCCCCAAGAACACAAATCAGTGCTCAAATACAAAAACTGACTAATGAGGAGCAAGTACCAAAGTTCACATTTTTACCCTTTTCTAAAATTTCTTTCCACGAGGTGCGTGACAGAAAAAAAAATTGTCGGAAAAAAAGGAGGTTGGAGGACCAAACAATACTTTGACAAAGGATGAGCAGAAAATAAACAAAACAAAGAGTGGACAAGAACACCGGGTCTGAAAAGCGTCTGGTCAAATGAACATACTTTTGCTAATTCTTATCAGTGGAGTTCTCGCCTAACTCTCGGACGAATGATTCTAGACAGATGTGTCAAGATATGACTTTTTCATCGTAAAATGGAGTATTATATTTGCTGTTGTTGAAGAAAATACACTTGATATTAGATCACTGCTTTCTGTTCAGTCGTAAATGTATTGTCTACTTATACATTGTCACGTTTATTTCTGTTTATAGAAGTGGCCTCTATATTTAACCTGCTCCAAAATCTCACGTGATTTATTCTTGAGATCTCGCGTGATTTCGTCCAGAGGCAACAGGGGAATGGTAATGAGTGAATCAGACTAGGCTTACTCCAAGAACATGCAGCTAACTAGGAATTATAACAAGGATACGACCATGGATGATGACGTTATGAGCTCAGCCCTCAGGAGTGGTTCTCTGGAATGCCATTTAAACCGTCTCCCCCTGTGAATTTCGAGTCTGCTCTGAATGTTGCCGGCCTGTACGCGTGTGCCTGATACTGATGTAACTTCAGTTCACCCCCACTTTTTAGTTGGCTCATTATTCTACCAATCAGACTATATCTTCTCAGTGTGAGCCTACAAATGATATTTTCTTAATCACGCTTCTCAGTAGAGTTAGTAAATCAATTTTATAATCAAAGCTCACAGTCTTATGGACTATGGTTTCTCCAGGCAACGTAAAAACGTGATTCAAAATGTGATATTTGAGATAGTTTGGATAAGAAAAAGATCGCTTGAGTAGGGAAAAAAAACAGTAGTAACAGTACTGCAAAATGGAAGGTTGGGCTACAAGACATCAATCAACACATAAATGCCCTTAAAGTTATTTGGAATGAGAAAAACAAGGCTGGTAGCAATACATGGAAAACTATAACAGCAAGTGCATATCCAAACGTCATGATTATTGATCAATTAGGATCAAACTTGCGTTTTCTTCGACAGATGCTAATCGGTTTGAGGCAGATGTTCCGAGAGTCTCGATCTTTTGTGGGGCAAGTTTGTTCTGCAGATGCGGAGGGGATTTTGGCGCGACAAATATTCTCCTGTAAAGAAAAGCAAAAACAAAAACAAAACAAAACAGGAGGGCATGGTTCAGCATGGAAAGAGTTTGAGGAAGGTATATGCTTGTATTATAGATTCCTCGCGTCCAGATAGATTTCTCCAATCATTTCAAGAAATCCAAGAAAAGTAGAATCTAAGGACGGATGTTGTGACATATTTGAGTTGTATCCATTTTTTTTTTTCAAGAGTTATATAAGACAATGTGACATAGCTATTCACTATAACCTTTAGCGTCTTATAAACGTTTAAAGTCATGTGCTCAGCAAGTAAAGGAGTACACGTGCGCACGCATGTACACGCGTGCGCACACATGAACATGAACACGCACATATACACATACACGCACACACACACACACGCGCGCGCGCGCGCGCGCGCACGCACGCACGCACGCACGCATGCAGTAGCACACGCACGACAGAACATGCCAAAAGAGCGCTGTTTACTAATAATACTTACTTTTCACGCCCAGATGTTTCACTCTGTCTCGACGCCAACCGATTGCCTGGCCGCTCAATCGATCATGGGAGAAACACACGCACACATCCGCACCCACCCACCCCAGCCCCACACACACATGCTGCCAAGATATCTGTAGTACAAACCGGCGTTGTTTGAAATGGATCAAAACTTTCGCAACCTCTGGTCGACACCACACTACAACCATTTCATAGATTTCAAATGCACATCAGTGCGTGCTCACCAGTCCATATACGCTACACCACATCTCCTGAGACCACCACGGACCGAGGGAACAGCCAGAGAAATGAATAAGTAAATATATGTAAATCTTCAATAAACGTTCGCGAACCGCCAAGAAAAGTGTGGACAAACGCATCACAAAATAAAACACGACAGGTTTTGACCTCCGAGGACTGCTTCAGGCAAGATACAAAGCAATATGGACAACGAAAATGATCGAGCAATCATTTATCTTCAGTCACTTCGGAGCAAGATAGGCGTTGAATGAAAACGAGGCTGTCAGAAGGGAGATGATGTGTGAGTCAAGGTAGTAATGATGATAATTACGTAATGAAAGCATGATGCAGAAATATATTTAGAAAATGTATACATATAATAACAATGTCTCTCGCCTACATAGATCTTACCACACAGAAGGCAGTGGATGGCGTACACAGTGTTGTGGCTGTGACAGAGAAAGTGCGGTTAATAGTGAATGAGAGCCTTTGGGGCCATGTAGGATGGTATCTGGTTTGGTGAGAGGGCAGATTTTGCAGCTGGGTTTTGAGTAGGGGAAAAAGAACCTGGTGGCTTAGGTGTGGAGATTTTGTTCAGCTTAGAGCGCACCAGTAGGTCTTAGGTGTTGAGATTTTGTTCGGCTTAGAGCGCACCAGTAGGCCTAAGTGTGGAGATTTTGTTCAGCTTAGAGCACACCAGTAGGTCTTAGGTGTGGAGATTTTGTTTTGCTTAGAGCGCATCAGTAGGTCTTAGGTGTGGAGATTTTGTGTTGTGGTGTTGATGGGGATGGCGATGGGTGGGGGGTGGGGGTGGGGGTGACATTACAAATGAAGCACACACACACACACACACACACACACACACACACACACACACACACACACACACACACACACACACATGATAGAAATGTACCTCGTTTATCGTTGATCATTTCCATCCCTTTCTGGTCGCTGCTGCTTTTGCTAGTGTTGCTGTACTTATCATTGCTACAATCATTATTATCATCATCCCACAGTACTGTCTGCTGCTATTCATTGAACACTTCAACTCCTTTCCACCTATTATTATCATTACCAATATTACAGAAAACCATTAGTACTGTATCAGTATCATCATCATATCGTTATTACCATTACTGTCATCATCATCATCACCACCATTACATCATTACAATACTGATGGCAGTGTTATTATTGTTACCATCATTATCCTTTTTACTATAATACTTATAATCATTATGTCCTATTATCACTAATCCCATTGCCAGCATTAATTGTAGAATCAAAAATAGTAGTACTACTTAAATACAATAACTTACCTATTAAGAGAGAGAGAGAGAGAGAGAGAGAGAGAGAGAGGAGGTTGTGCATAGGTGTATGTTGCCCCTCCCCTCCACCAGCTAGTATGTAAACCCATCCCCTTCTTCTCTCCACCCTCATAGCATCAACAACGAAAAGTAGCGTGTACCTATCCACCACTGCAATTTCAGCCCACAATATCCTCCAGCAACACACACATACTACCATATCTCCCACTATTTACCTCACACATAACTTACAGCTAGCTTCCTTTCCCCTCTCACTACACTCTCTATTTGTTACATCAATCTATTGTTTATTCAGATACTTGTCCACTCCATTTTCTCCATTTGGTTTTCTTTTAATCTCATATACTATTTCCTCTACAAGAGCTTCTGTTCTGTCTTCTCTGTTTCCTGTGCATATGTTGTGTGGGTGTTTGCAACTATGCGGAAACACCCCCCCCACCCCCATCCCCACCTCACATACATGTATATGTTTATTTTTTATTATTTTCTTTTTAAATCAGAATACCTTTTGTTACAACTTCATATCTGTTACAAATGTTACATTTACTACTGTCATTAAAATCATTATTATTCTTTAATATTTCTGACATTCCAGCTTACCACTTTTCCAGCCGCCTATAGCATCAGTATCATTACTATATGGTTACAATCACAATTATTATCAAAACTATTAATATAATACATATTATAATTATCGATACACCTATTAGATTCCATCCTACCCATAATTTGTTCCTTCCATCTCTTTTTTGTTCTTCCTGTCCTCCCCTGCCCCTCCTCCCCTTGGTTTTTTTTGTTGTTTTCTACCCTTAGTTTTTAGTACCTTTATCATCATTACTATTATTGGTGATAATGTTAAAAAAATTATAATTTTTTCTATCATCATTATCATTCATCTATTTTTTTGTTTGTGTTATTTTTAAAAAAAATCAATGTTATCATCATTATTCTATATTCTAAATATATTTCTGTATCATGCTTTCATTATCAATACGATTATTACCATTACCTTCACCATAGTTGTAGCATTTTCATCATTAATACTTCTTCTTCTTCTGCGTACGCAGGCTGATACTCCCTGCTGACACGCCCTGTGTAGAAAGGCAAGGATTAATCTCATCTAGCCAACAAAGGGAGTGGAGTTTTTGTGTGTATTACCGTTTTTTATCCCACCATTAAGGCAGCCATACTCCAGCTTCGGGGAAGGTGCATGCTATGTGTAACGTGTCATCCATATCAACGGCCAAACTGACCCCTCTCTTCCGAAAGTTGGTGATGGGGATTTACATGTGTGCAAGATGTTATGCGTGCGTCCACACGCGGAACCTCGGTGTATAGTCTCATTCGAAGGACTGTATGGGAAATGGAGTCAGAAACCATATTACCTCCGATGGAAAATCAGCATTAATACGTTTGTAAGTATTGATATTACCACCACTACCCTTAACCATTGCCATCGCCACTTAGGCTGTTGCCACGGCAACTATGATGCTTAAGAATCCTCTAACCCACTCTCCTCTCTACCATACTACAACTGCTATTGCCATATTATCACCGAAAGTGGTACTAAAGCCTGTCTTTATTTATTTTTTCAATATTTTGACCATTATTAGTATTCCTATTAGTAATACAATTATAATCATCACTACCTTGACTCACACATTATCTCCCTTCTGACAATCATAGAATGCAAACAAAAGATGCATGGTTGTTCAGGTGGAAAAAAGCAGTATGAAGAAGAGTAAAAAATAATACCATCAGTGCTTTTGTTGCTCTGCGTGTATATGTGAGGGAGGGAGGGGGGGGGGGGGGGGGGGGGGGTGAAGGGGGTGAGACTGAAATATTTTTCGGCAATTACGGTCTTTGTCCCGTCTATTCTGCTTACAGTTCAAAGTCCCAATTTGCATGCCCCTCTCCCCCCCCCCCCCGTTACCCCTTGGTTTTTTTCCCTCAGACTCTTTGTTGTTGGTATTACATTCATTATCATTATCATTATAAGTTAATAATAATTATTATTATCATTATTATTATTTGTTGTAGTAGTTTTGTTGTATATAGGCCTGTGGCCCAAATGAGAATTTATAAACACTTTGAAATCTCTCTCTTGTCTCTTTCTCTTTCGTTGGTTTGTCGCTAAAACTGATTTAATTTGCTTAATGTATGTTCGCTGCTGAGCCAGTCACTCCGAAGTAGGTATTGGGGTGAATATGTCATGAAAGTGTGTGCCAGGAGTTCGTTGCTAGTGACGTGTGAGATCTTTATTCATGCCCACCGATTACTTACTTACTTAGGTCCATAGCTCAAGGGTGAGCACAGGCCATCGACAACACTCCGCCATCGCAGTCGCTTCTGGGCTGTCCTGCCTCTTTATCTCTGCCTCAGTGCCTCGCCTCCAGCTACCGCGAGGTCAGCTTCTCTTTCTTTTCCCATGCGGGTTCCATGTCAGGGCTTGGCGCGTGGCGCTGGATGCTGGCTTCCTGAGAGTGTGTCCAATCCACTCCCACTTACTCCACAGAATCTGCTTGGCCACTGGTTCCTGTCCTGCTTGCTTCCATAGATCTTCATCGTTGATTTTTTTCTTTTCTGGCCATCTGATTTTGAAGATGCGCCTCAGACAGATGTTGATGAAGGTCTGAATTTTTTGCTGTATTGCCTTGGTCATTCTCCAAGTCTCGCAGCCGTAGAGCAGAACCGACTTCACGTTTGAATTAAAGATACGCAGTTTTGTTGTCCTTCTGATCTCTCCTTAGGCCCAGATGTTTTTTTTAGCATGATGAATGTTGCTCGCGCCTTGCCTATCCTGGCCATGATGTCTCGTCGGTGCCCCCTGCTTGTCAACTACGCTTCCCAAGTAGACAAAGGAATCTTCTTTCCTGATGGGCTCTCCTCTGACAGTGACTGGGCTGCTGCCTGTGGTGTTGATCTTCATCAGCTCAGTCTTCTTCTTGCATATCTTGAGCCCTGTTCCTGCTGATTTTTTCTCAAGGCGGGTGGTCTTGTCCTGCATCTGTGTGTGACTGTGGGAGAGGAGTGCCAGGTCGTCAGCAAAGTCAAGGTCATCTAACTGCGTCCAGAGTGTCCACTGTATCCCATTGTTCCTGCCTGTTGTTGTGGTCTTCATGATCCAGTCGATGACCAGGAGGAAGAGGAAAGGTGACAACAGACATCCCTGGCACAGTCCTGTCTTCACCTCAGAACCCGTGACAACTGGCCTGCATGAGCCACCCTACAGTTCATATCCTGATAGGTGCACCAGATGAGAGAGATGATCTTCTCTGGTATTCCATAGTGTCTCAGTAACTTCCATAGTGTCTCTCTATCTACACAGTCGAAGGCCTTTTCATAGTCAATAAAGTTGATGTACAGGGGCAAAGGACTGTTAGATGATGATCCTGATGCTGGCGATCTGGTCGGCACAGGATCTGCTTCGCCGGAAGCCCGCCTGCCGGTCTCGGAGCTTTGGGTCAACTGCTTCCTTCATCCTCTCCAATAACACTCTGTTTAGAACCTTGCCTGGCACTGACAGGAGCATGATCCCTCTATAGTTACTACAGTTGGTAAGGTCTCCTTTCTTTGGTGGTTTGATGACAGTGCCCTCCCTCCACTCTGCTGGGATGTTCTCTTTTTCTCATATCTTGCCGAAGAGGCTGTACAGTAAGTTGACAGCTGTAATCCGCTTTAATGGCTTCTGCTGGGATCTCATCAGGTCATGCTGCCTTCCCATCCTCAGTGTCAGGATGGCCTTTCTGATCTCTGCTTTCGATGGTTTCTCACAGTTGTTGGGCAGTTCTGTTTCCGCTGGTGGGGATGTCGGGTGGTGCTTCAGGGGCGGGACGGTTTAGTAATTCCGTGAAGTGCTCTGCCCATCGCTTCAACTGATCTTCTGTAAGGGTCTTTCCGTTTTTGTCTTTGACTGGCTCGCCAGTCTGTTGGAACTTGCCCGCCAGCTTCTTTGTGGTGGTGTACAGCTCTCTCATGTTGCCCTGTCCTGCAGCATCCTCACTTGTCTGGCAAGTCTTCACACTTTTCTTCACTTCTTTGTCCGCCTGGGTGTAGTCTTCTTGGGCTTGTGCTTTGCTTGATTTCTTTCCTTTTGTTCAGTTTCTGAATAGTATCATCACAGATCCACTCCTTGTGTTCGGTTTTCTTCTTTCCAAGTACCACTTCACAGGTCTCGTGCCTTAGTGTCTTGGTATGTTGTCTGGTTCTCGATGTCTGTGCTCTCCTCTTCAAGCATTTCTTCAAGTAGTTGGAACCTGTTGGTAAGACTGATCTAAAATTTGTCCTTTATTTCTTTACTGCTTAGCAGCTCCACATTATATCTTTGTCCTTGCTACA
>JADBJO010014880.1:37500-45892 GCA_016801955.1 Conus betulinus
TCCGGTTGACAGTCGTTTTTATGCAGACAAGGATTATGATTGTACCATAGAAATGATAGAACAATACATTTGTACACAATTGAGCAAGAGAATGACTATTCATATATTATAGGAGGAGATTCAAATGCTCGTATTGGGGAATGGGGACTAAATATCGAGGATGAAAATGATATATTTGACAGAGAACAGAATGTGTGTGCACGTAAGTCAAAGGATAATATCATCAATGGATTCGGAAAAGGCTTATCGAACTTTGCGCAAGTTTTAATTTTAACTCCCCTGAATGGCTTAAATATGAAAAAACTTTGACAGTGCATTCACATTCTTCTCGGAGAGGGGAACTAGTGCTATAGATTTCTATGTATGCTCCATAGAATTAATCGAAAGTGTTGACAGCTGTTTAGTGGATGAAAGAATTGAGTCTCACCATATGCCAATTAGAATGGAGCTTCTGAGCACAGTACAGGATACCCAGAATGACAAACAAAAGAGAACATTTACTAAGAAATCAAATGGGACTCAGCCAAAGCACAAGTCTACATAAATTTCATGGAATCTGTAAGAGCACAATATTAGAACAAATTAAGGAGGAAATTGATCAAGATATAGATAAAAGTATAGATAAATTCAATCAATTGCTAAAGAATGCTGGAGAATGTATGAGTAAAACAACTAGTTCAGGAGGGGACTATAAACTTACAAATGGGTGGTATGATAAAGTATGCAAGATGGAAAAGAAAAAAACAAGACAAGCTCTGTGTAGACTTAACTTAATAGATAAAAATAAACACCCTTAAATATGAAGAAAGAATGGAAACATATAATAGCAAACGAAGTTCCTATCAAAAAATGATCAGAGGAAAGAAAAAACAATACAGGGAACAGATATATGATACACTTATAAATGCAAAATCAGAAGGATAGCCAGAAATTCTGGAGTACAATAAAAAAAAAAACATTAGAAGAAATAAAAATAAATTACCAGTTATTACATCTGAACAATGGAGAGAACATTTTGAAAGCATATTGCATCCCCAAATAACAGAAAGGCAAGGAGATATTGAAAGAGAGCAGCAAGTGAATATTGAAGAGATTCTAGTACAACAGCTAGATGAAGAAATAACAGAACAGGAAGTAGGATTAGCAATAAACAAACTGAAAACAGGAAAATCCCCAGGAATAGATGAAATCCCCCCAGAATTTCTAAAAACAATAGCTAGCAAAATAATACCATATTTAATTAAAGTTATTCAATAAACTGTTCCAAGAAAGAAAGTTATTTTCCCTTAGAATGGTCACGTGCAGTAATTGTACCACTCCACAAGAAAGGTGATAAGCAAACCCCAGGAAATTATAGAGGGATTTTTCGCTGTTATGTATTACAAGTAAAATTTTTACAGCAATAATCAACAAAAGACTTTTACAACTGGGCAGAAGATGAGAACAAAATTAGCAAGGAACAAGCAGGATTTAGAAGGGGATATTCGACAATAGACCACATTTTCACATTAACAACTATGATAACAAAGTACCTCTATGCAGGCGTAGAAGTAAATTTTATGTAGCATTCATAGATTATCAGAAAGCATTTGATACTGTAAATAGAGATAAATTATTTTGAGATTCTACAGAAACACAAAGTATCTACAAAAATGCTCAACATGTTAAAAGGCATATACGAAACAGTACAAGCTTGTGTTAGATTTGGAACCGAACTAACAGAGTTTTTTCGAATGCCCAGCAGGAGTGAAACAAGGTTGTTTGTTGTCCCCCTTGATCTTGAAGTGGCAGACAATGTCACAAGAAAAAGCAGACATGGTTATCAATTTCTACCAGGTGCAGAAGAGAAGTTACACATTGCTGTTTGCAGATGACATAGCCCTGATATCATTAACACCAGCGGGCTTACAAAATCAATTGAAGAATCTACAACAAGCCTCGGATTCTATAGGTTTAACAGTAAATCTACAAAAAACAAAAATAATGGTTTTTAGGAAAGGGGTCTGTTTGGGCAAAAAGGAGAAATGGTACTACAAAGACCAAGAAATAGAAGTAGTAAACAGTTATAAGTACCTAGGTTTCACCTTGACAACTAAACTCTCAGTAGGTCTACATTTCACTTTCTGAATATGCTGGTAGAGCGAAAGGCAAAATTATGGAAATAATGAAAACTATGTACAGTTTAGGACATTTAGATATGGCTATTTACTTTAAACTGTTTGACACTCAAGTTAAACCCTTATTCTTATATGCAGCAGAAGCATGGGGTCTAACTAGATATGAAGAAATAGAAAATATACACTTGTTCGCTTGTAAAAAATATATGGGTGTGGGCAAGAAAACCCCAAATAATCTAATATGGAGAGTTGGGTAGATATCCTGTATGCATAGACAACACAATAAGGGTGATTAGGTATTGGTTTAAAATTATAAAAATGGAACCAACAGACTCCCCAAACAAGCATATGAAAGAGAAAAGACCGAAATAAACAAAACCCAAAATTGGGCATTAGAATTAAAACGCTGTTTAGACATATATACGGCTTTTCAGAAGTGTGGCAAATGAAGGGGTAGGAGATGAGAACAGATTTTATTTCAGTATTAAAACAAAGAATGATAGATTGCCACAAGCAGAACTGGCATGATAAAATAGAAAATAGCGAACGTTTTAATACTTACCGCTCTTTCAAATCCTTACACCATACTGAAAAGTATTTTTACGACATCACAATAGCGAAATTTAGAAAAGCACTAACCAGACTACGTTTAGGGGTAAACGAATTACACACAAACAAAAAGTTTACAGACAAGGATGCAATTACAACATGTCCTTTTTGTCCAACAAAGAAAACCAAATTACTTTTTTAAGATATGCCCATGTTATAGACAATTAAGGGAGAAATATATTTATAAACATTACAGAAATAAGGATACAATTACACTAAGAAACCTATTACAAAATGAAAATATGGAAATGATACGTGACCTAGCAATGTATACGTTTTATGCATTAAAATACAGAGAAACACACAAATATAAGACAAAGAAATGAGACTTGGTTTTGCTTCTGTGGGCTCTGAATTTAAGCTGTATATGTCTATGTCTATGGGTATGTGTATATGTATGTATGATTATGTGAATGTTTATGTATAAACATATGAATCTATATGCATAATAAATGAACATGGATGTGTGGTTATAATATAATATAGAGAAGGCTGAATCATGGATTTAACTCGTAAGGTGTTTCTCAGAATGGAAAGTAATATGAATACCTGAATGAGTATGAGATTGCAATTTGTGTGATGATATGAACAGCTTTACGAAAGAGATGTTATATGAACACAAATAAGATTATGCAAATGTATACTCAGATGTGAAGTAAGAAAAGGACTATGTACATATGCATGATGGAAAGATAACTATAAAAGTGAATACAAGGGTGTAATATGAGAGAATGCGAATGTAATATAATATGAAGGAATGGAATTATGGAAATGAATATGTGTTGAGGAAATATGTGTAATGAATGAATATGAATATGCTTGGAAATGTATAATTATGGATGGAAATGAGGGAGAAGGAGGCTATTATAAATGGATGATGGAGTAGGAATACTTATATTAGAACACGAACAAGATTGTAAAACGTACATATCTATAGATACATGTATGTGTGCATGTGTATGTGTGTGTATATTATGTGTGTATAGGTGTGTATATGTATGCGTATGTGTGTGTATGTATGTGTATATGTGTGTGTGTATATATGTGTATGTGTATATATGTGTGTATTTGTGTATGTATATGTATGTATATGTGTATGCATGTGTATGTAATGTATATGTATACACATATGCGTGTGCATGTATATGTGTATGTGTGTGTATATGTGTGTATGTATGTGTATGTGTGTATATGTATGTGTGTATGTGTATATATATATATATAATATGTGTGTGTATGTATATATATATATATATATATATATATATATATATATATATATGTATATGTGTATGTATATATGTATGTATGTGTATGTGTGTGTGTGTGTGTGTATGTGTGTGTGTGTGTGTGTGTGTGTGTGTGTGTGTGAGGATGAGTTTTGATTGACATGGATTAAGCTGATTGGATCAGGAAGTGTAGTAGAACTGAATTGAATGTATAACTAATAATATGTAATTATGCAAGAGTACAGACAATTAAGGTAGTTATGAGGGAATATGTGTAATTATAATTTGAATTGATATAATTCAAGAATGCATGACCAAGTTAAAAAGAGCATGAAGAGAGAGAGGGGGGGAAGGGGGTTATGGAGGAAGCAACCACAGAGAACAAACGTGGCCACCGTGGGGGGTGGGTGGGGGGAGTCTAGGAATATGAATGGTTTAAGTTAATGAGTATGGAAAAGTGTGCATAATGATAGAGAACCAACTGTATAAAATGCATGTATGAAAAAGGAAGCTTAAAATCAATAATGAAATCTGTGTATACATACACATGCAAAACTACGAAATGAATACAAAGGGAAACATAGACAATTAATAACTGACCATGAAGTGATGAAGTATGTAAATAAGATAAACCAGGGAAATGAAAAGTAGGACAATAACTTGATCAGTTCAGTTTTAAGCAACCAGTCTAAGTAGGTCAACATGCAAATTAGCACGAAGCGGCGGTCCGCGCTGGCGCTCGCACACCGCGCCGGTCTCCCTCTGCCCGTCTCTTTCGGCCGTTCTCTCTCGCTCTTTGCTTAGGGGGGGGGGGGGGGGGGGGGGCGGGAGACGAGCGAGAGGCGGGGGGGGGGGGGGGGGAGTCGAGCGAGAGGCGGATGGGGGGGCGGGGGGGGGGGGGGGGGGGGGGGGGGGAGTGAGGGGGGGGAGAGAGAGTGGGTGTTAAGTTGCCTGCTGAATTTTGGCTGGATCGTCTGCTAAGAAGTATGGATTTGAACTCTTTCTTTGAATAACGATAACCATTATATGCATTTTGATTATTTTCCGACGGTTGCTTTGAATTATTAAAGTTTGAATTCTAGGGTTCCGACCATTAAGAGACTCTCTGGTCAACGGACACCAAAACAAATGTGTGCGAGTCAAGTGTCAACAAGACCCACGCCAGGCGCATGGCTGAAAAGTAAAAGGGAAAACTACAATTAAAGTTAAAATAACTGAAGGAATGTACCAACCTGATACATGGTAAGTGACAAGGTTATAGTAATTCATCCAAGGAGCAGCTAAATCCAACGAATATAATCAATACAAGTCCAACACCACATGAACATGACCACAGAAGAACACACACGGAGTGTCAAAGGTTATCATGGCAGCTATTGTGATAGACCCAAGATTCGGGGTTTACCTTTGCGTTGAAGAGGGCGATAGGCTATTTTTGCGCATGCGTAAATGAAGTAAACAAAAGATGCTTAAAATAGTACGGCTTTCCGGAGAATTATATACCACGTAGGGAAGAAAAGGCCTAAACTGTATATGTGAACGATATTACGATGAGGGAAATGGAATAGAAAACATGTTTTGTATGCTAGCATCAACAGTATTAATATATTATGAGTTTTAAAAAAAACAATATATTTATACCTACTTTACGCTCATAAGGAAAAACCTACTAAGAAGTACTAATGTATAATTAAGATAGAATGCTGCATGTACATACTGTCATGGAAGAATGTTTTGGTTGCAGTCATGGTAAATTTTGTTCTAATTATATAAACTGATTGACTTTTTGTTGCGTACTCATGTGTGAATAGGCTGATGGCCTCACATTAAAGGTACCGTCCATCTTTCCGACAAGTTTCATAGAGTTCCGTTCGCTGCCCCGCGTTTCACTTTTAGTCAGTTTGGTGTCAGGAGGAGGGTCCCGGTCACGTAGATTAGCCACCAGAGCGCGGCAGTCCATTGCGCAGGCCACTTTGTTGTTTTTTTGTGCTGTTTGTATTTTTGGATCCTTTGTTTTGTTTTTTTTTTTTCGTCGCGGACACAGCCCCACTGGGGTTGCCTTTTGGCCGTCGTCGGTGTTGCCTGCTGAGTCACTTCAGTGGTGTTCAGTGGCACCTGTTCTGATCTAACATACGCAGGACACCACCTACTAAGCCCCCTACTGACGACAATATTGCTTAGTCGCGGAGCCGGCGTGAGTGAGCTCTCCCTCTGGAGGGCGCCACCACGTCCGTCCAACGACAGCCCCCATGGACTCGCCATACCGGTGACCCCGACGGAACCAAACCAAGGCCACAGACGTGGAGAGGACATCGAAATTGAGGTCACCATGAGAGCAGGGCATGAAGGGCCACAGAATTTGAGAGACATTTTTAATGCTGATCGATGACAATGAGGATGATTAAGATGATGCTACGGATTTCCATTTCGGTCTGAGACTACATGACAGGGCTGTACTCTATGCTTACTTTCACAATATATCCCGGCGTCAACCCAGGCCCGAGAGATATAGGCACCTGCAGTGTTGGTCAGGAAATTTGAGCAACACTCTCTTAGAAACGCATCCATTAAGAGGATGAAACTCGACTGTATGGGTCCCAGTCTTCCCAACTGAGTCCACAGCAAACTCAACTCTGGGTAGGAGCCGGTTGGGGCAGAAAAAAACCCACATGACTCTGATGGGATTCCAACCCACGACCTCCCAGCGGGAGTCCGCGACGCCAACCACTTCGCCACGACGTGTGGTTCATTTGACTGTTTTTTTTCGGACATTGAAGAGACTCAATGTCTGCATGTCAAAGGTTACAGGAATACGATTTATTCTTTGTGGCTTTGACATACACAGCAGAGGTCAATACAAATTCACATGGACTACACATCACTGTATTTCGCGCTCTGCTGGTTTTCTCGTGACGCTTTACCCCATGCTGAGGCAAGATTCGGATGTGTGAAAGCTTCTCTTGTGATTGTTTTTCTTGCCCGTTTCTTGCTGCAGTGCATGGACGTGGAAGCAAACCCAGGACCTACACATTGTGATCTTTTCATACAAATGGAAGAACATATTACTCATTGAATGAGGCCATGCAAGTCTTGACTGAGATGTGTGTGTTTTTTTCCTTGAAAGCAATATAACCAAGTCGTAGACTGGATGGATTACTTTAAAGGAGCATGCCAGAATGTGGACGATGATATTGAAAGCTTGGAGCATTTTCCACACAAAACAACGTGAGATTTTTCAATGTCTACGAAGAAGAAAGCAAGAGCTATTCTGGCTGGACCAGGAATGTGGTTCAGCTTCTGAACAGGTTTTACCCCTGCAAGACTTGTTCCCTGGATGAGGTTGAGCAGGCTCATCGTGTAGGACGGATAAGAGATCACTCTGCCTACCCCTGCCCCCTCATTGCAAACTACACAGATGGAGTGATAAACGGTCAGTTTTGAGTGAAAAGGACAGCAGAAAGGACTTGGCTGACAAGCTGAATATTCGTCTGGGTGGCGATCTCACGAACACACAACAAAAATATCATCAGAAGCGAGAAAGAAAATGGTCGCCGTGCCTTCTTTCGCAATGGACGCCTGCATGTTCATGACAACAGAAGAGAGCAGCGCCATGGATAGCGTGTTAACAGACAACATTCTCTGCAAAGCCATCACACCGAAATTAAAAACCAGCCACGTCAGCCCCACCTCCTCCCTCTGATATGGAATCCTGTCCTGCCCTCAGATGTCCCACATGCCTCAGCTCAGCAGAGCGACGGACCCTCTTGCTCTGCACTCTGCCCAACGTCTCGACCTGCGCCCTGCCCTTCCTCTTCAGCCCCAACGCCATGTCCTCAGAGAATGCCGGTAAACAAGTCCAGTGTCCATCACACAGCTTCACCAAGTCTCGATCCTTCCGTCCTCGGTGACAGTGCTGCTGCTCCACATGACCTGGATCTTGCTAGCCAAGAAACCCTCGCACCTGATCCAGAGGCTAGTGCCGTCTACCAGAAAACTGCCACCTTTTTCTCCTGCACCACCATGGCTTCCAGTGTGATCAACACTCCTCCACCGGTCAGTGCATGTTCACAAACCAGTGTGTATACTCATGCTGGTTTACTTGCCCATATTGTGCTTACGACAACGGACAAATTGAATTGCTTGCTGTCCAGTAAAATTGTCTCAGCCGACCATTCCTCCATTCTAGACTAAGTGATACGTGGAACTCCGACAATGTGGAAAGCTAATCTTTTTCTCAGCC
This sequence comes from Conus betulinus, assembly GCA_016801955.1. Lineage (NCBI taxonomy): Eukaryota > Metazoa > Mollusca > Gastropoda > Neogastropoda > Conidae > Conus > Conus betulinus. The sequence goes on from JADBJO010014880.1 coordinate 45,696, forward strand.
CGTGTTTCAGTCTCAGCAGTCTGCTTTAGTTAGTGACCAGTCCCCTACCTGTTATTACATCATTCCTCAGGTTTCATACGAAAACGAACCCCAGTCAAATCACCATGCCATACGACGCTGACATACTACATTTAACTCCCACAAGGCCCAGACACACTCCTCGTTCAGCCCTGCCCCCTCCGCAATTTGGCGATGTC